>CATQJA010002709.1:4040000-4228961 GCA_958295435.1 Mesorhabditis spiculigera | reverse complement strand
CTATCTGGCTGACTTCTTTCATAGTTTTCTACAAGATTCCCCCCGGCTTCTGATCCCTTTGGATCCGTGACTATAGATTTCAATACCTCTAAGTACCCCTGTAATACGTATTTAAATAGTTCCTTTTCATTTTGCTCTTTATTAAGAACTTCAAGTCCCCCCAAAAATCGATATTTGACTCCCCAAGAAAAAGAGGTGAACATGGTGCTCGCATCCCAACCACCCGAATCTAATTGGTCCCCCGGCCTGTCCCCTAATTCAGCATCAATTTTCCATGCACAGCCCGTGTGTCTTGTTCGGGACAATGTTTCCACGTTTCTCCCCTTCACGTGGACAGCCCTAGCCCTGAGGGGATCGGGGTACGGTAGCCCCTCCCGATCGGCTGTATCAGCTGTACACTCGCGGAACCCGAGGGGCCTCCATTAGGTGCGATTGATGGGTTTTTGGTCCGATTGAACGGGGAGGCTTAGGCTTAATATTGACTTGGCTTAGGATTGGCTTAGGCGGGCATCGGCTTCGGCTTGACTTAACTTAAGGCCTAGCTTGCGCTAGCTTAGGTTTGACGTAGGCTTAGCTTAGGCCCAGCTTAGGCTTAGCAAGGCTGAGCTCAGGCTTAGCCTTGGCCTGGCTTAGAAATTGCTCAATTTTAGCTTAAGCTTAGCTTAGACTTAGTTTAGTTAGCTTAGACTTAGCTTGGGTCTGGCTGTGAGTGATTACGCAATTTTCTTGTTACGGAATTTGTTATCACAGCGTCCGTAGAGCAGCGCAACCCTTGTCAAATAAACACCCAAAACACACAGGCCTCTCTGAAGCTTCTTGCGCCGAGAATACCCACAATAAAAGCCGACCCCGTCCTAAGAAAATAAATAAGCACTTACCGGATTGCCTAATGGAAATCGCCCCGAAATTGGGGGGAACAACAACATTACAGGGGCGCGCGAAGAGAGAGAGAGAGAGAGAGTGGCCTAAAAATAGCCCCTTCCCTCGTTTAGATCAGATCAAAAGGATTGCAGGTAGATTACAGGGCTGTACTTTGCACACCGCTACCCCCAAATTGCCAAGAGTTTTGGTTTGACTGTAATTTCAAGGGGATCTGGAACGTTCCAGGGAAATGGGGGGGGGACATTTCGACTCGTCGTACTTTCCGGAACAACACGGCTGGTAAATTTATAGTTTTCTAGGGGACAAAGGGCGGTTTTCAGGGTGACATCTATTTTTAGAGTAGATTACTTCAAACCACGCCAAATAACAGACCTTTGCCCTGGGTTCAAAGCGCCTTTAAAACCCCTTTAGGATAACTTACGATACCTTGCGTAATAAGATGCACGTGCCGAAAAACCTCGCGCTTAATTTGCGTGCGGTAGGGACCTGAAAAACCTTCAAGACAGTAAATTATCTTGCTTCTCAGCATCTTTAAATTGTCGTAATGTACCCTACGATACCTAGAATATCACCAAACTCATGTAACGGAAAACAAAAGCTGAATTTTCGTAAGGTAAGACTTGCACTCGGACCACACATTCCATAGGGCACTCCGTAACGGATAGCCTGCCTTACGGATAGCTTATCAAGATTTTTACAACCTCTTAGATACTTCCCACGATACTTAAAGTCCTCTAGCTACGGTTCATCGGAAAAAATATGTAAAATTTACATAAGGTATGACCTAAAAACAGTACCTTACAACCCATACCTTAATACTCACTTCCCGATATTGATGGACCCTTAAGCTCCTTAATGCCCATAACGATACCTAAAAACTCAAAAATAAGGTTGCGCGGGCGGCCTTGCCCCTACCCAAGCCAGCAGCGATGGGTGCCCAGACCAGACCTGCACCCTTGTGACGTAGTGAGGTCAATGGATACAGCCGACGATCCTGTGCCTCCGGGGCATCAATGCCCCTCAAGGCATATTCGGCATCCACGTGCCCGATACACCCCACACACCCGCAATTAGCCCAACCTCGGACTACAAAGATTGTGCAAAGACTGGTGACCCCCACTAAAGGGGTCTTTAATTGGGTACAAAATTGAGGTATCTGGAGGCGGTATTGGCATTTAATTGGGTATCGATAGGTATATTAAGGTATATGTAACGATCCTATGGCATTTCTATACAATTCCAAACCTCTGGTACACCCAGATCATCCGTTATCACGCGTACGATCGTACTCTAAACCCCAGCCCGGGTGCATTGTCGGCAACATTGCCCCCGAGGCCGGCCGGGTGCGAATAAACAACCGGCTATCACGGAGTTGTAGAACCCGAACGGCCATGGACTACGAAACACAACTGGTGACAGTTGGCTCGACAAGTTGTTGTACTTTACGTGACGTATCCGTAAGGAGGAGTTGATCGGACTTTGGAGTGAATTTT
Source organism: Mesorhabditis spiculigera (assembly GCA_958295435.1). Taxonomy (NCBI): domain Eukaryota; kingdom Metazoa; phylum Nematoda; class Chromadorea; order Rhabditida; family Rhabditidae; genus Mesorhabditis; species Mesorhabditis spiculigera. The sequence goes on along the minus strand of CATQJA010002709.1, from coordinate 4,226,586 downwards.
CGAATCAGTTCCAACGCATTTTAAGCTACCTGGATTTTGTTGTAGCTAGGAGTGGGGTTTTTGACTTAAATGGCCTACAGCTCTTGTGGGGCAGCTTAAGTCTAGCTGGAGCTGAAGCCTGAGCCTGAGCCTGAGCCTGAGCTTCAAGCTAAGCCTAACCCTACCTCTCACTACTTTTGAACTCCTAACCAAAGCCCAACCACTGTCTGTCCTCAGGATCAAGCCGTCACGGGGACAAAATGGTCTCGCCGGCGAGGCCAAGCGCTGTTTTCTTGTTTCGCTGACCCCTGGGCGGAAGCCTGACTGGTCGTTTTTTTGGGGAGCGATTAGTACGCGTGCCTGTGCTTTCCCAGTTCTTGACCAGGATCTATGGAATGAGCGATGGGCACGAGCCAGACGGAGTGGGGTCGATTACAGAAACAATTGCTGTTTAGTTGTCAATTGGAACTTTAAAAATTCTAAAAACCCTTTAGGTCTACGTTACGCTACGCCAAGTAGACTATGTCGCTGAACAACAGTGTACAAAACTTGATAGGAGCTTGGCGTAGGTTTTCCTATTTCCAAAAGCTTCAACTAGCCATTTAGAGCTAGTTAGAAAACGCTACGTTACCTTACGCTACGGCAAGCCACTTCCAGCTTCCTTTAAAATCTTATCAGTCAGACAATGGTCATCAAAGCCACTTCCGGCCCCATCTCCACATCTCCCCGCGCACACTATCAATATGCAAAATGAGCAGCCTGATCGACGAGACCTCGAGACCAGAGAACCCGGCATTTGCCCGAGCTAATTCACGTGCTAGCCCGGTGCTTGGCCACGTTTTAGCAGGGCTGTCCGCTCCCCCATCCCTCGCTCCCTTGCCCTGCTCCTGTTCTTTGCCTCCCTTCAGGAAGAGCGAGACGCGGACACGGGAAACATTTCGCTCTGCCACCCTCGCCCGGGCAAAGTACGCCCTGCTCCGCGGAGTCACGGGGGCCGAAATTTGGTGGTGATTGGAATGGTTTTTTTTGATGGCTGAGGTTGTGTTTGAAGTGGGGCTGGGTTGAAGGATTAGAGCTAAAGTTGATGTCGAGTTTTCTAAGAGGTCCAGATTTTCAGGAAAGTTTAATATAGCTAGTTTTTCCTCTTCCGGAAGCGGCAAGCTGATGCTCTTGAAAAGGTTGTGGCGAAAACAGCTAAAGCTAGAATTAAAGCCAGCTTCAGATAAACTCGAGCTTTCCGAACCGTCTGAACTGCTAGCAAAGGACCAGCGGCACTAGCGCTAAAACTCGAAGCTTTCAGAGGTGTATTGTCTGAAGCTTTGACGCGCCATTCAAATCGAACTCCTCTAGTTTTTCTAGCAGTTCACAAAAGAAACGTGAGGTTTCTCTATGTTCCGAGTTTTTCAGCCGGGAGTTTGTGCGATTCCAAAAATTCAAAATCTATATCCTCAAATGTCTGCTCAGCAGCCGGCCAGCCAGTCACCAGGCCTGCGACTCTCTACAAAAAACTCGGTTCAAAATTTCCACCCGCCACCGCGCAGTCACATCCTTTGTTGTGGATCTGCGCATCTGCTCGACACGTGGATCTCCTACCGCGCCCGAATAAATGATTGGGAAGTGGAAATCGGCGGGTGTGTTTATTTGAGAGGAGGGAAATTGATTCGCGGCGAGAACAATGCGGCGAACGACAAGGTGGTCGGGGTGGGTTGTGGTGGTGGTGGCTGGCATCTTGGGAGAGCACCAGTCCCTGGGTGTGCTTTTGACGTAGCGATTTCGGGCTTTTCGTCGAGATCTTTGAGTGGTGAGGATCAAAATTTGATACGGGAATTGGGAAAATGATGTATTACCGGCCCACAGCCTCGCAATCTACCTACCCTAGGGATAAAGCTCAATAAATCTCTTCTGAGCGACTACTTTATAAGTTTTACCTGACTTCTCGCACACTTTCAAGCTTAAAACTACCCCTAGAAGTTTTCTACCGCTTTCTAGCACTCAAACCAACGCGCCAAAAAAGAGAACATCCGGATTACCCACTTCACCGAACACCCATCCCCAGATCCCCACCACCACCACTCAACCAGCCTCGTTCACTGAGCACGCTGACGTTGCGGGACTACCTGGAGTGTGCTCCCGCTCTAGCCCGTGCACTTTGCCCCCTCCGAAACAACCGAAAACTCCGGGGAAAGCCCGGTAGATGCGCCGCTCTCACATCACCGCAGCCACCCCCACGTGGACCAACAAAAAACACGGCAACAAACACAACCCGCCAGCCCCGACAAACTACGCGGCGCACAGATGCCGGCTGGTGACAAAGAGCGAGCGGCGGGACGCGTGCCAAGCTTGTTGTACTGGATCATGTTGTGATCAGCGTGATTACGCTTGTTTAGCCTTGTAGCTGAAGGGCTGGTTGGAACGAATCGTGGTGTGAAGTTGTCAATCTTTGCGCCACAGCGATTCAAACTTGGGGAACAACTCCAGGCAATTTATGCTGCCAACTTTACAATACCAGCCCAGACTCCTGAGGCTCAAAATATTCAGCAGAAGCCTAAACCTGCGTGCTCCCCACGTGAACAAACCCCACTACATGGTGAAGCCCGGAATTGCATCAGCCCTGCAAGGGGAAACTCCCGTGCGGCTGCTGACCGTTCTTTAGACCAAATGACAGCGCCTCTGCTTGCCTCGACCAGCACGAAATATTCGCCCATTAGTTGCCAGTTGCATCAGGCAGTCAGAGGGTGTGGTTGCGGTTACGGTACCTTTTTACCGTAAAAAGCATACGCTCTAATGCTCCAATGACATCAAAAAATGTGCTCGCTAAAATGAGTCATCAGGCAGAATCATCGCTCGCCTACAAGGGCAGCAATCAGAAGAATTTGATGAATCAGGTAGAAGCTGAGCTAAACTACTGCTACGCCCATTTTTGGAAAAATTGAACCGGAAGCCATCCAAAATCGCGCCGAGACTCTTACAATAAATTTATGGATACCGGGAGAAGCTTAAGATCAACTACCTAACTTCGGTGTAGACGTCTTCTCAAAAAAATCGAACCCGGAAGCGACCTAAAAGCCATTACAAGCTTGAAGCTACAACCTATCACCAAAACAATGTGGAGTATGCCGTTCAAGGCCGATCCGGAAACTAAATAAAAATCTATGGTGAAAACTACAGACTATATCCACTAAATTCACCAAAAATAAGCCGGGGAATAGCTTCAAGGTACCAAAACTACAAACTATAGCTCTCGGATACCTTAGTGATTCCATGACACCAAAATAGCCCCAAAACTCTGCTCTTCACCGCCCAATCACCAGCACAATTTGCACACATTGTTCACCCTCTGCTCGCCTGCCCCGGCTCTGCACGCGTCGTACAAAAAAGATCTCGGATCATCTTGATGAAGCCGTGCATTGCATCAGTCTGCCGCGGCTACCCCGGGTTGCCTTCTCTGGGTACCGTGTGCACCCGGGATGTTCACGTGGATAGCCCGGGGTCGCGGGGCGGTGGACGCGTCGCCGCCTTCTCCGCCCTCAATATTAGGGAGGGGCGGAGCCAAGGCCGGCAGAGCCCCCACCCCCAACACACACATATACCAGCAGCCCGCAGTTGTGAAGGCTCTCGAGCACAACAAGCTTCTGAAGACTACTGGATATTTAAAGCTGACTTACCTTACCCCTTACTACTTCGACCATAACGACCAGATGTACTGCACAATGGAACCGTCAACGAGTCATCACGACGTTTTGGAACATATCGAGTTCATAGCCGCCGACACGGTGAGTACCACGAGCCTGTAGCTTCAGATTGTTATCGAAAAATTTCGATTTTGGCGAGATTTTTTCGATTTTTGGCTTTGGCAGTCTCTGAGAGCTTATGGAACGTCAACGTTGACTTTTCGACCATTTTTGAAACTTAAATTTACTCATTACTTTTTACAACTTTTTATCTACCTAATTTTAGCACTCGTTTATTATCCCAAAAGCCATTAAAATAGCGATCTGTCCGAAACCCGCGCCCGGAGTCTCAATTGTGCCTCTTCTATAATTTTAAAAACTTAAACCTAATTTTCTGTACTTTTTGATATAACTTTTCCACTAATTCTTTTATTTTATAAAAAACAACAAATTATCAATCTATCATGAATCTAGAAATTAGTGCGCAATTTTGACCTAGGCACACTTCTGTGCTTTCCTGTTCTATAAAGTTTATACCCCGGCCTCAAACTCCAGCCCGCCAGTATCAAAACTGATGCCCCAGCATCTGTTATTTTAGAAACCACAGTTCTTTTCACCCATCCCATCCCATTGACCCCTCGCTGATCAAATATAACCGGCGAGGCGAGCAGTTTGTAAACAAAAACACCCTTTGTGCCCCGGTCCCCACGCCTACTCGCAATATTCCCGATTCCGAACGCATTCCGTCCCCGAAATTGGCCAAATCATGGCCCGTTTTATTGCAGTTCGGCTGTTGGGTGGTTTTCCGCTCATTCTTTTGCCCTGACCAATCAAAATGTCAGCCCGGTTATCGCGTCCCTCGCCACAGTACTGCCCTCAGCAAATTTTTGGCGAAGCTGATATAGGATGAAGAGCGTTTCGAGTTTGTGCAAAACAATTTGTTTTTCTTGAAAATTTTTATCTTTCCAAGTCCGTTTGCTCCTCTGAACGGTTTTTGTCAATTGGTGTCGCACGTAGCCTCGCGTAACCGGATCAAACATTGTTTTGTTTCTTGTACTTGCTGTGCAAAATTCTATTTTTTTACTATCTCTTTCAAAACACCTGCCAGAAATATATAGAAAAACTCGATTTTCACTTCCCGTATACGATTCCGATCCGCTCCATCGCATCTGCGAGGTGGGCGCTGTTTTCACCCTCGTTCAGTACAACGTAGATCTAAGTTTGATAAAGGGCTTGTTTTCGCGCGCCTCCTCCAGCAGCACCCTCATTTTTGCCACCCATTGTATTCTTGTAGCCAGCCCCGGTGGGGTAGAGAGAAAATAAATCATTTTTGTTCGAGGGATCGGACTGATGGAACTGTCGAAGAGTTCTTTGCTAAATGTTGATTTCCAGATGGGCGGCGGCCACAACACGGCAGTGCGAAACATGATTGCCGGCGCGCTCATCCATAGGTTACATCAATGGTGCGTGAACCTCTTCTGGATCACGATTCTCTGCGTGATCGGCTACGTTGGCGACGAGCAACAAAAGTGAGTTTTATTACGGATATATTCGGTTAGTTATCACGGCTGAGTGGATGCACTTGGTCGATATCGAGCGTTGTGATATGCACGGGTGATAAAGCCGGTTGTTGACGGAAAATTGATGGGGTTGCCCTTATGGAGGGCGCCGTCACTTTTTTTGTAGTATCTAGTTTTACACGCTGCTTTTTCATATGAAAAACTAGTCGGTAGATTATTAAATTCCTTTTCAATAAGCGTTTTTATCCCTATTTTTGCAGATGCTCAGCGATACAACTCAACGAACAGCGACACCACAAACGGAAATCAATGCACGCCGAGCGGCCCCGATCGCGCACCCGGGATATTGCCGAGATCGAGATGAAGGTGTGTCTTACCGCTTTTTATTAATCACCACCGGATCCCCGCTCCCGCGAAAATTGCGCCCCACTTTTCGTCCTGATGGATGGCCGATGGCTGTTTGGGGCAAACAACGGGTTTTCCTTAGTTCCTGTTACTTCTCTCGAAGCTTCCAAAAAGGCCTGGAAGTGATGAAACCGGGCCCATCACCTTAAAGCGATAAAACCCCAATGAAATTTTGAACTTTCCACGCGCCGCCTGAAATATATGGCCCACTTTACAAAGATTGAAATTTGTTTTGTTCCCCGCAGCAATCACCCAAATTTCCCAAACAACTTTTTGTCAACATTGCCGCCTTATCGCGCCTTCGGGCAAATATGGCGCGATTTTCGGGGGCTGGGTGGTCATCGGTCAGCCGTTCTGGGCCACGTGGCAAGGAAATAAATTAGTTTAAACAGGGTTGAAAATAACTTCAACTGTGGATATATCTTACTTATAATTCGGGGTGGGAAAAAAACCCTCCTTAATATAGAAACATGGTATTTGTTCTAAAAAGGGATGAAAAAAAATAAATTTAATGTGAAAATAATAAATTGTAATAATAGAATTAGATAATTATAAAATCATCCCTTGGTATCGGCGTGAGGATATTGAAAAAATTTTTTTTTAATTTAAATTTAATTACTTAATTTCCAGCTCCTCCGCCACCTCACCAGCCCGCAAAACGCCGGCATTCGGCCGGTCATCAAGGCGTCGTCGCGGAAACGTCACGCCGTCGCCTCCAGGCCTCCGTCACCGCAGCTCTTCGACATCCGGGAAGAGCCTGAGGAGATGATCATCAACTAGTCGCGTTTCGGCACCCGCCGTCGGTCCTAAATTTTCTAGGCGCCTCTCCCAATTCTGGCTTGCTATGCAAATTTTCCCCCATCACCCCTGAACGCCCGGTGAATTGCCGCGAGGTGGGCGCGGGAAATTCGTGGAAATCCTGAAATTGAATAGCATTAATTTTACAAAATTTCAGCCGGCTTTTCCGCACCCACACCCTTATCTATCGCAATACTTTGTAGCAAGCCCTATAAATTCTAGTCCACCCTCGGTTCGGGGTATACTGCCCGTCTGGCAGTAGCCACAACCATCGAACCGTGTTTTCCCCCCTCCTATCTGTGAATACGAAGCACTAAAACCCCCCGTCACTAGGCGCCTTAGCCGCGTTGTCTCTCCCCGAATTCTCACTCCCTTCAACTCCTCAGTACACCTCACGCGTGCAGTGCACAATTACAAGTAAAATTCGCTATAATACGTGTGATTTCTCAATTTTTTTGATGGTCGGAGTTTGTAGTTTAACGATTTTCTGGTTTTTTTTTGATACTTTTAAGCTTCAACTCCTACCAATCTAGTCGATATGCAATTTTTCAATTTCCCCCATCCACTTGAGATTTCATTTGGTACAACGTCTATGGGTTTTCACCACCAACTTGCCTAGCATTTCGACTTCAGAAAATTAACGTAGCGAAACGTGGTTGCGCACGTAAGCGTCTTGTACGTAGCGTCGCGTACTTACGTAAACGTCATTAACGTAACTCGCCCCTTAACGTACGATGTGATTGCCGCCAAGGCTTTTCCTTTTCCCCCAAGCTTTACACGTTCTCAACTTTTCTCGTGATGTGCCTTATATTTTCTCGTTACCATCACCTCTACGCCGATACGTGTGATATCATCAAGTAAACTGTGTTTCTCCCCGATCCCGATTTTGCTGGTGCGGAGTAAAGAGATTTTTTCGAGCGGTGTTGAGCTTTAAGTACACAATATTGAAGTTTTTATTGATACTTTAAATAAATGCGTGAAAAATGAGCATCAATGAGGCGATAAGTGAGTTGGAGGTTGAAGAGATCGGGCCGTGTTTGGGGAAGGGTTGTATCTTTGTTTTTAGAGCGTACTTCCGGTTTTTAGGTTTTAAAAGGGTTCGAATAAGAAAAGGGTTTCTTTTTTTCTATATACCAGTATATCTTGAGGGTGGACAAGTAAAATTAACGCACAGAATTGCGCGTTAGGTTTTTAAATAACGATTTCAGGCCGAATGAATGATGGCCACGCCAAAAGTGGGAATCCACGTAACGTAGTGGTATAGGTGGGCAAAGCCGGCGAGACCCGAAAAGTAGATGAGCAACATGACGGCCACGTGGAATGGGCCCCAGTCGACGACCCCGCCCACCAGGATCATCAGCGTCATCGGCCATTGCGCGTACTGAAAAGTCGGTTATGTTACGAATTGCTTCTGAAACGCGATAATTACGGTTTTATAGCTCGAAAAAGTGGCTAAAATTGGTCAAGAGGCAGCGGACTTATTAAACTTTGGCATTTGTTTTGGCGTGCATTTTGATTTTTCTAGGCTTATTTCAGGTACATGTAAGGCTTCAATTACGTTTTTAGACAACATAATGGTTTTCTAACGTTTTTGAATTTTTCTAATTTTATTCTTATATTTTCAGTTATAAACAACTTCCGGGGGCCTCCGCCAACATTTTTTAAAACGCTTTTAAACGCTTATTTTTCTGGTTTGATTATTACCTTTTTAAAAGTTAAAATAGCGCCAGGCTAGCTTATAGCTTGTTAAAGCACATTAAAACAAGTCTGCCATTTTCTAATAATTTTTTTGCTTGTTTATAGCTTAAAGAAGTTTCGGGAGATTCCGTAAACATTTACAATTTTTTTCTGCTTTTAAACCTATTTTTACCCTTTTTCTAGCCTAACATATCTTTAGGGTTCTTCCACAACCCACCAGCAAAAAGCAATGGTGGTAGATGACGCGGGGCACACTCCGTACGAGGCCTATGAACACGCAGGATAATGATATGATGAGGACGAGGATGAGCAGAATCAGGCCCGTGCATACCCAACTGAAAATCGACAAGGTATTTAAGGCTCTCGACTAGATTACCCGGCAAACTGCGGGAAAACTGACAGCGGGGCGTAGAATTCGCGGAGCTGGTAGACGACGTCGGGCGTCGACCGGCTGAGCGAGCCGATCCAGATGGCGCCGGCGACCAGGTAGAAGAGCTCGGCGGCCAGGATCGAGAAGGCCTAAAACGAGGCATAGAAGGGGGGGGGGAATGTGGAAACTTTCAGTTTAAGGGGATCCCTACTGCTATACTTCGGGCCATTATCCCAACAAGCTAAAATACCGACAGCCGAAATGTTTATAGACCAGATCCGGACATCCCAAAACCTGACAGGGGAGCCCTGCCAAAGATAATCCCGACAGGAAAAAATACCGACGGGGGAAATTACGTCATCGGAAATCCCGCTAGTCACAATCCAGATAGGACAAAATGCCGACAGGCCAATACCCGGACAGTAAAAATACCGACGGTAAAATCGAAGCTAAAAGCCTGATAGGCTAAATTCCGACAGGCTAACATCCGAACAACCGAAATACCGACAGCTAAAATATCGAGAGCTAAAACCCGAAATCGCCGTACGGACTATCGCCGTCGGGATTTTCATTGTCGGTATTTTGACATCCCCGCTTACCGTAGCCGGATGCGTCGTCCCCGTCTGTACGTCCGCGGTGCTCATCTTCGGTGTGGAGGGGCACCTGGAAGAAGCTGGATTTCTCAAGAATTTGTACAGCATAAAGGCCCCGCAGCGATTGGCTTTTTCCCGGGAGTCTAGCGGTAAGTTCAATTTTTTAAAGGGACGGTATCACCTCAAAAACCTCACCTGACATCTCAGGGTCAGGAAACGGAGACGGCGATCTTCGTCTCCAGCGCCAAGGAGATGCCCAAGAAGAATTCGGCCGTCGAGAGGGAGCACAGGCTTATCCACCTGAAAAATCACAAGTTAGATGAAGCCTAAGCTTAAGCCTAAGCCTAACCTAAGCATAAACCTAAGCCTAACCTAAGCCTAAGCCTAAACCCAAACCACTCACCAGTTGAAATCTGCCGGATCCGGGTTTGACACGACGGTGTAGAGGCACCAGCCGACGAACACCGAGCAGAGACCCTGAAAAGACAAACTGAAGTAGGGAAAACCTCCATTGAATTTTTGCAGGAAAAGCAAAAATGTAGGTCCGGGGAATCGAACCCGGGCACTATGATTCCCAGGCAGCCACGCTACCTACTGCGCCAAGCCACGGTTTGTCGAAAAACGCTTCATCGGCCTTTAACGGGGGATGAAGCGCGAAATTTGGCTCAAGGTTGGGCCTTAATGCTGGTAATAGGGGTATTTTTTTGGTATAAGTTAAAAAAAAAGCGATAGTGTCAATTTTTAGATATAAATATATACAAATCAATGAATTAACAAAAACGCTCTCATTTTAGGATGATAAACACCGGCGCCTAGGGGTTGGTTACCGCCGTAACCAAGGGTGTATAATGGAACCTAGGGGTGACGGGCTAGATGGGGGAAGGGTGGATTAGTACACCAACACACCAATTAACGGTTTCTGCCCTGCCCGGGGCCTATCCGGGAAAGAGCCGCCAATGGCACATCTACTCTCATTAAATTGGAAATGGGTCGGGAAGCCTTAAAGGGGTGGTAGAGGCAGAAAAGGTAGATCTTTGAGCCTAGCTAAGCCTAAGCCCAAGCCTAAGCCTAACCTAAGCCTAAGCCTAAGCCTAAGCCTAACCTAAGCCTAAGCCCTGAAACCTGAACCAGAAAACCTACCAATAAAAATATATGCGGCAAGATGAGGTGCGTATTCCTCGCCGCCAGCCCGAACATGGCCAATATCGACGCGCCGATCATGAACAATGACAGCGCGGAGAGCAGCCACCATTCAGCGCTGAAATTAGAAGTAATTTTCGAGACTTTCAGTAGGTTTTAAGCTCGATAACGGCTTTGTAATTCCGGGAAGAAGTGGCTTTTAAGGTGTTACCTAGGCGTCTCCCGTTCCGGGTACACGGATTTGCTCTGAAGAATGGCGGCGATGATGGCCAACGAGCCGAGTAGGCAGGCACACGACAGGACGAGCTGCACCAATACGCACGTCCATGACAGCGATCGTGTCGAGACCATCCTGGAAAAAGCGTTTAAATCACGTCAAGATTTAAAGCGTTTCGAAGGTTCGGCGATTATACGAAAAAGTTTCAACGGAAAATCCGCAGTTTTATTCGAATTTTAGCGGCTCTAATTTTTTGGGTATATTTAAAACCTAGCACTTTCAGAAATACGGTAAAAATTGGCTTACGAAAAACCATGGACCAGAAACTTTACAAAGGCATTTATTTTTGAATGTTAAGGGAGCAAATTTGAATTTTGTCAAGCTTAAGCCTCAAGTCTAAGCCTAAGCTAAACCTAAGCCTAAATCTAAGTCTAAGACTAAGCCGAACACGCATGAAAGAAATCTGGTGACCGCTCCGCGGAGGTCTAGGGGGGAAGTTCCAGAGCGGCGTAGGGAAATTGGGTATTTTGACGGAGGGGACGCTCCCTCTGAATTCCCTTTTTCTAAGGAGCCGGAGAAGCCGGGCAATCTCTTGCAAGCCGGATTGTTTGTCTCGAGTAGGAGGCGGACATCCGGGTAATTGAATTATTTAATTGGAAATTGGCTTGATTTTGTGTGGGATTAGGCCTAAGCCTAAACCTAGGCCTAACCTAAACCTCAGCCTAAGCTTAAGCCTAATAAGCCTAAGCCTAACCCTAACCCTAAGCCTAAGCCTAAGCCTAAGCCTAATAAGCCAAAGCCTAAGCCTAAGCCTAATAAGCCCAAGCCTAAGCCTAATAAGCCTAAGCCTAAGCCTAATAAGCCTAAACCTAAGCCTAAAGTAAGCCAAAAAGACTATCCCAGCTACCCTCAAAATTCGAACCCCACTAAACTACGGGGAAGACCCAATTTTGGGCCCCAAAAATATGGGCCCAACCGGCCGGCCGGCCTTGCAGAAGATGTGAGAGGGTGGTAGACCCGGGAAAAGAGGACAACGAAGGAAAAGCCCCCCGATCAAATTAGCCTCCAAAGGGAAATTAACGCGCGCTACCAAGTGGCCCGTCCACATCCACACATAGCCTGCTGCCACTCTGTCCGGGGGGCTACCAATGGCTCCTTTTTGCGGGGGTGAAAGGTGCGGGTGGAATGGGGTGCGAATTGCCGTGCATCTACTGGATTGGATGCGGAAAGTCGGGCTTTTATTTGGGGCCAAAGATTGGGGCTTAAAGGGATGGTGCCCGGAAGAATGACTTGAAGTTTTGACTTGACTATCCCTTTAAAGCCTAAGCTTTAGCCTAAGTCTAAGCCTAACCCTAAGGCCCCGTTAAGCGGGCCTGCCTACCTAGCCGGGCGGCCTAAGCCTAAGCCCAAGCCTAAGTCTAAGCTTAAGCCGTTTTAAACTATTTAAATGTCGACATGATGAATAAGATGTTTCAAGTTTCATCACGGAATTCTTCCAGAGCAACCTAGACTCCAGAAACGTCAGAACAGAAGCTGAGTCCTGTCAATAGGTGTGGAAAGTAGGGCTTGCAAAAGGGCAAAACCGGGCTTATCAGACAAAAATTGATGACTCTTCTGCAAGTAGCCCGGCGGAAACTCGAATTTTAGCAGAAATCCCGAAATTCTACGAAAATTAGGCTCCCCGAACTTTGCGGCGATCACTTTTGCGGCGCGAACTTTGCGGCGCGAATTTTGCGGCGCGAACTTTGCGGCGCGAACATTGCGGCCGAATTTTGCGGCGCGCACTTTTGCGGCGCGAACTTTGCGGCGCGAATTTTGCGGCCGAATTTTGCGGCGCAACAGATATTAATGCAAATAATTTTAATTCAGAATTTTTTGAGTTCAGAATCAGATTTCAGAGAAATTTCATAAATTCAGAATCAGAATCAACGCCAGTTTTGGTTTTGGGTGCTAATGGACAGCCCGGATTTTGACTACAAGACGCTTCAAATGCCAGTTTTTAAACTCGAATCCTATGGAAAAGCGAAGCTAAGCTTGAGCCTAGGCTTAGCTTCATACAAACGCAGCTTGGGCTTAGCTTCAGCCAAGCTAAGCTTAGCCCTAAGCTACCCCTAAATGACAACATTAGATCTCGTAAGGCAATTTGAAGCTCAAGATAAGCTTAGCTTGGGCTTAGACTTAAGCCTAAGCCTAAGCTAGGTATCGTTAAAGCTAAGTCAAGCCTAAGCTTAAGCTGAAACCAAGTAGGTTGAGCGGAGCGCCTCGTAACCTTTTACTAGCAATTTCGGACTGCCCCCCCCCAACTGCATTAGCACCTGTTTTTGTAATGGTTGTATCTTCTATACAAATTAACTGCAACCCTACCCAATGCCAAGCCTAAGCTTGAGGGCGACAGGCAAGGCGGGCCGTCGCTTCGGATGGGCTGCCGCTCCACTCTTTCGAAATCAGGGCGCCTGGGCGCTACGCGCTCCTCGGGCGCCCCGATTTCGAAACCCTGTACGAGCTCGCACCCATCCGAAGCGACTAGGCCCCGGGTGGCACGAAGCCTTTTTCTAGTCGCAGAGCGGAAGAAGTAGCGATTACTTTCCCCCAAACCGAGTGACTCCTGTCGCAAGACAGTTTCTTACGTTTCTATGACGAAATTCCGATGCAGTGCAAAAAATAACCAACGGCATGTGAGTAACAAGCACCGCGCCGCAAAATTCGGCCGCAATGTTCGCGCCGCAATGTTCGCGCCGCAATCTTCGGCCGCAAAGTTCGCGCCGCAAAATTCGCGCCGCAAAGTTCGCAGCCGCAAAATTCGCGCCGCAAAGTTCGCGCCGCAAAAGTACGCGCCGCAAAGTTCGCGGCACCGAAAATTATGTAGGGATTGTAGGCGGAAAAAGCCGATAATGATGGAGACGGAAATCCAGGGTATTCTTGAGTCATGTCTACTAATCCGGGGCCTATACAAATTGAAGGAATGGGCCCTTGATTAAATAAAGGGGTAATTGCTGGAAAAATGACGGAAAAAATTCTTAAGAAATGCATAAAAATTATGCCAATTCGATTTTTTGAAGGGGAAAGCAGCTAACAAGGAGTGCCTCTTGAGTGTCATCGGCAAATCCCTTCGAGACCTAGCTCATTCGATAGAGAATTGAATTCTGAACAACCTCTCGGCGTCCGTTTTTGCAGAATGCCTTTCTTTGATTTTATAAAATTAACAAACTAAAAAGAGAATTTATACGTCCACGTCGGCACGTTGCTGCCCCGAGGGAGCCCCAAGGGGAAGTGGCCCTCCGGTCCCTTCTTCCCACCGCTAGGCGTGGCGCAGTGGCTAGAGCGTCGGTCTTCCAAACTTTTTTTTGCTTCGGGTTGCTAGTTCAATTCCGTTATTGGTAAATACTTTTGCTTTTTGTTTTTTAAAAACACTTTTGTGACTTTCAGAGCGTTTTAAGAATCTGAATAATTGAAATTGGCCGTCACAGTCCCAGAAAAAATTTTGACCAGAGAAAAGTCCTGATTTCTTGTCCTATCCGAACGTGGAAACGTTGCTAATGCCTCCACCATGATCCAGAAATGCCTAAAAGGTGTGGAAATATCATGAAGGTTCAAAACGCAAAAGTAAACACGCATAAAAGAACCGAACCTTCAACCAAAGGCAAAAAGAAACTTCGTAGGCAGATGCGTTAACCGCTGCGCCATCGGCGATGATGGGTGAGGGCGCTCCCGTGGGCACTTCACCTAGGGCTGCTCGGCGCATGTCTGGCGACAGCAACCGAGGAACTATGGGATTTTGGTACTCTAGTTTTTTAACTTTATAAAATCAGGAAAAGCCATTCTGCAAAAATGAACGACGAGGGGTTGTTCAGAATTCAATTCTCTATCGAATGAGCTAGGTCTCGAAGGGATTTGCCGATGACACCCAAAAGGCACTCCTTGTAAGAGGGCAAGCTAGCAGGGGTTTTAAGGAAAGCGATCTTTAAGTGAACTAGCAGAGGTTTTTTGGAAAAAATACGCAAGAGGGTATGCTAGCAGAGATCTTTTAGGACAGCATCGCGACGAGGCAAACTAGCAGTGATTTTTGATGGAAGCAGATCGAACAAGTTAAGCTAGCAGGAATTCTCTGAAAGCAAAATCCGCTCGTGAAAGCTAGCAGAGATTCTTGGAGAAGAAATCTTTGAAGGTAAGCTGGCAGGACCTTTTCGAGAAATCGGATATTGCAGGAAAATAGCAGGGATTTTTTAGGAAAGGCAAATTCAACAGGCATGCTAGCAGAGATTCATGAGGAAGGTAAGCTAGCAAAGATTCGATGGCAGAGAAACCGGCCCTTGAAAGCTACAGGAGATTCCCGAAAAAAAGCCGAAAGTCTTTTTGGAAAGCCAGACGTATCAAAATACCCCTCAAAACGCGCCCGTATTAAAATGACCGGCTAGTCGTTGGCCGGACCCTGTCTCTCGTCGAGTGTTACGAGAAGTGAGAGGGGCGGAAGACCCCACAGGTGAATCTCGAGTATTTCCAGTCGAAGCGCGGAAACACAAACAGAAAGCTTTTCCGAGCCCTGGCAACACGAAGGGAAAAACCCGTGGCGAGACCGGCACATCCTGCAGTACCACTGCATGGGGTGAGAGAAGCCCCCGTCCCGAAAGTATCACATTACCACCACCATCTATTGAAATCCGAGGGCACCCGGTGCGCGTCGACCACCGAAAGTTGGGTCCAACGCTGGAATTTGGTGATTTCTTGTAAACTACAGTGATAGATGAACCCTCACGAAGCTCCTCGCCAAATAGCAAAAGTTTTGTCTCGGCAGGGATTGAACTCGGGCCTTGTGGGTGGTGGGCGCGCGCTTAACCAATTGACCACGGGGTCGAAAGGACTTGAGGTTTAATGCAATTAAAAACGTAGCGGATTCCGCTATTTTCGACGTTTCTATGGGAAATGCAAATTTTTTAAAGGCGCCTGGAAGGCAGTATCTTTAAGAAATCCATAAGCCTAAAAGCTTATTTCGCTAATTTTGAGGCGCAGCTGGTCGATTTCAAGGGTAATTGATAGGTAGATTAACCATTAAAAACCTCTAGAAGACAATATAAGGGTTCTAAGGGGCCCGTGAAGGCAACATCCATGTTTTATGAAATTTCTAGATAAATTCTGTACCATATATAACTTTTTACAGGGTTTCGAAGCCTTTTAAAGGTATCCGAGAAGTCGTGGCGTAGGGTAGTCAACTGGGGTACTGTAAGACGCAAAAACCTTAATAAAAACGAAAAAACCATGAATTTTACTTAAAAATTTTGGCCTGAGGATCAATGCTCGAATGCCTTCGGGCCGGAACAGCGGGCCATAGAACGCGGCAACGGCTTTCCGGAGGGAAGCCTGGAGAGCACCCACCCCAAAATTGGCAGGTCAGTGTGGCCATGGGAGAAGGAGCTGAAGAAGAGCCCACGTGGAGAAGCCAGGAGGGGGGGGGGGGGCTCGAATTGGCCCAACGAACCATGAACGGAAACGCGCAGAACGGACGACATGGCATCGAAAAAGTCAAAATATATGTATAACACGAAGAGCAAACAAAATTGTATCGCGACGCTGTAGTCTTGTCTTCCTAAGCAAGTGTCACATCGGGGAAACACGCAAAATCCGCTCGAAATGCGTTTTTTGGGGTCTTAGAAAAGGTTTCTTTAAAAATTTCGAAATCCATAATGTCGAAAAACCCAAATCATATGCCAAAAAAACTTCGACATTGTGAATTTTAACATCATGAAATTTCGACTTTATGAAATTTCGACATTATGATACCAAATACTTCGACAAGCGTACCGGCTTAGACTCTACACTTTGAAGAGACCATAACGCCCAAAATATAAAAAAATAGCAGGGTCGGGGAAGAAGATCTCAAAAATTCAGAAATTAACATAATTTGTTTGCTTAACTTTAAAAGAGGCGCCACAGTAAGGAAAAATTCAAATTGTTGAGTAGGCCACTTCTGAAAATCCATTCCATTGCTCTTTACGCTATCTCGGAAAGTAAATTGCCTTTTTTGTATAACCGACAAAATTGAAATTACCACAATTTTTTAGAGATTTTAAAGGGAGCGTGACAGAAAGAAAAATATCCATTGCATAATTTTTCAGCTTTGAGCTTTTTAAAGGCATTGCGACATTTAGAATGCAGGTAATTTGCATGGAACGCGTTTCTGGGACTCTAAAGGGACTGTGACACCAAAAAAGCGCTAAATTCAGCAACATTGAGCTCTCTGTATTTCCTATATGCGTTTTATTGCTTGTCCCTCCTCCATTTCCCCGATTCAACAATAGCCAAACCGTACAATAGACCCTCCGACTACACTACATTCCTCTTTACACCCTTCCCCTGGAAAATGCACTGTTTTCCACCCCGATTCCCCATGGCTGCTGCTGCCGTTTCCTATTTTCCGTTGCATTCCGTTTTGTTCGTGGAGATTCGTGACGAGACCCCCCCCCCCCTGGATTGCCCGGGGGGACACACACGGAAAATTGCATGTTTAATGGGATGGACAGGAGAGGAAGAAAGGATATATTGGGGGCGGAACGGACGGAAGCAAAACAAAGCACGAGACCCGCCAAATTCCGATTATGGCTTCTGTGATGTCTGGAAGTCGGGCGGAAGCCGTTTTAAAGGGAGTGTGACAGCTCGGAAAGCAGGATTTTTCGTTAGACTAGGGGAGATTACAGAAGAAGCAGAAGCAGAAGCCGTTTTAAAGGGAGTCGGACAGCTGAAATCTGCGAATTTTGCAGAGTTGGAAACGACTGAAAGCGGAAGGCGTTTTAAAGGTTTTGGGACAGTTGGGAACTGCGATTTTTGGCTTGAGTGCAAGCGACTTGAAGGTGGGGTTGTCACTTTGAAGGGTGCTTTAATGGGGATTTTTAGCAAGACACGACAAATTTTTGGCATGACTGCGAGAGGCTAAAAGCGGAAGTGGTTTTGTTAAAGGACTGTGACAGCTGGGGACTGTTAAGGGAGCATGACACCTGGGAGGACGAGGCCTTCCGCCAGTATAGGTTTTACGTGAAAAATACCGGAAAGCCAAAGAATGATAATAAAAACATTACCATGATTTTAAAAGGTCGGTAAGGCAAATCTACAAGCCGCTAAAATTGTTGAAACAATTTTAAGGGAGAGTCACAGGTCGGAATCGGCCGGGATTTCCACCTAAAGGGATGCGGAAGGCAAATTCATAAGGAAGGTTAGGAATAAGCGAAAGGTCTGCTTGTTTTCCACGATTCGAAAATACGATAAATCACCCTGGGGGGCCCTATATATTCGGGTAAACAAATTGAAAGGCAAATGGCCACCTGGTGGTGAAGGCAATCAGGGAAATAAATGAAGAAATGGGAAGCTCATAGGAAAATCGGGCAATGCACGAAAGGCGCGGCCTCAAAATTTGCATCTATTAGTTGTAAGAAAACAAAGGTTTGTATTAATTAGCATAATTCAGCTCGTGCCGTTGTAAAAATTAAATTAAATTAAGTCTAATGGATTCAATTCAAGTGCTAAAGAGCGGGAATTAATTTGTATTTTTAAGCCTAAGCCTAAGCCTAAGCCGAAGCCTAAGCCTAAGCCGAACCCTAAGCCCAAGCCCAAGTCCCACTCACTTGTTGATATTCATCTTTGCCGCAAAAATGAGATGACTCTCCAGTGCCGCCGTGACAGGAACGAATAAATTGGTCAGTCCAGTGGATCTGCGCTTCTTTTCCGGTTTTTCCGGCCGTTCCGCTTTTTCCGTGATGACGACAATTTGCGGAATCTGGGCGGTGAGTGGCTCGAGGAGGCCCTCTTCCACGATTTGCACCCGTCTTTCCATATTGTTTATGGGTGTGTAGTGGAATTGTGGGTGGTGGATAGTAGTGGAATGGAAAATATTTTTCTGAATTTGGTGAAAAACCGGTCTTCTCGCAGTTGGAGGTAGTCGAGCTCGCAAAGATTTTGGGGAGGTTGTTTTTCAGAAGTGGCAACACCCGCCGGAAATCGGTGCAGACGGAGCGCGAGAATAGATTTTGAATTTCGAATCGGCTTCAGAATTATTTGCTGCCGAAAACTTTCTGGATTTCAGGGTTTTCGAAGCCGTAATTTGTAGCTGGGATCTGTACTTTGTAGTTTAATGGAATTCAAGCCTTTCTTTTTGTGGGGGACGCTGGACTTTTGAGGTTTTAGAAGGCGTAGTTTGTAGCCCACAGTTGTACCTTGTAGTTTAATGGAATTTCGCACTGCCGGAGCCGATTTCAGTGGCTTTGCGAACTGGTATTTGTATCTTGCGGTTACAGTTTGTAGCCTGGAGGAATCAAGACTTAATCCCTGAATTCCAAGCCTTCAGACGTGGTAGTTTGTAGCCCAGATCTGTAATTTGTAGCCTAGAAAAAATAAAAGACTTCTGGGCGTCAAAATCCCTCAGAATTTTTGGGTTAAAAGTTGTAGTTCGTAGTTGTAGACAATTCGTAATGTCCTGACCTCGAAAACCCTTCACAATTTGGATTTCGGAAGTTGTAGCTCGTAGCTGTAGCTTATGGCTGTAGTTCGTAGCCTACAAATGTTGTGGAAATACGGAATTGATAGATTATTCAAATCGAGAATATTTGACCGGAACTTTGACTGGATTCCGGAACAATACGTGGTGACGGGTAGCCGGCAAGTGAATCCGGAAATTAATTAGACTCCTCTCCAAGGGCCAGCGGATACCCCCAGTTTTTCATGAATGGGGTGACCTTTGAATAGCCCAGACTCGGACTCAGATTGGCCACTCCAGAGTCCAAATTTTGCAGCGGGGCCGAGCTGGCGTGATTGTTGGGTTCCGGAAATTCGCCGGGTGAAGTTTCTCGATTTTTGGTGACAAAATCCGTAATAGTTGTAGTTTGTAGCCTGGCCGTTGCGAATACGGTAGCCCGGAAAATACAGGATTCCAGGACGATCGATCTGATTTTACAAAAATTCAGACAGAATTTTAGAGACCTCAAACGCTAGATTACGGTAGTTGCGGATCAGGTAGACGAATACGGTAGCCCGGAAAAACAGGATTTCAGCGAAACCTGATCTTTCAAGGTGCTTTTGCTCAAATTAGCGCCCTCCAAAACCCGAGGCCAATTTGCAGGGCCCTCAAGTAGCGTCCAGGAGGCCAAAAAGAAGAGGAATTGGGGAAGTGTTCGCCCTCGAAGGCCCTTCACACACCTCGCCCTCAAATCGCCTCAAATTGGGCAGCAGCAGCAGCAGGAGGGGCAGAAGCCTCAGACTGGACCGCCCCGATATTCGGTGGTCTCTCTCTGGCCTGAGCTGTAGGGGGTCATCTGGGCGGGCCCTGGGCCCTGGGCCACACCGGCAACACTGGGTCCTCCCCTTTTTGCGGGGTTTTTGGGACTTTTTAGTCGTTTTTCGACGTTTTAATGTGTTCTGAGAAAAGTATCGTAGTCAAAAGCTCCAACAATGATACCCGATGGGTCCAAGGAGTTCAGAGTTCAGAAATTGGTGAAATTTAATCTGGAGCGGCGTTATTCGCTGTCTACCCTTTTTCGGGCTACTTTGGGGGGTTTAGGTGTCCTACGTAAACCCGCGTCTCAAAAACTTGCTTAGGCGCCAAAAACGGTATCGACGACCTCGAGGAGTTCAGAGATCGGCAAAGCAAAGGAAATATGCTCTGTGTCTCTTTCTCTGTAGCTCTCGCGCTCTCCCTCTCCCCTCTCTCTCTCTCTCTCTCTCTCTCTCTCTCTCTCTCTCTCTCTCTCCCTCTCTCTCTCTCCCTCTCTCTCTATCTCTCTCTCGCTCCCTCTCTCCCTCTCTCTCTTCCTCTCTCTCTATCTCTATCTCTATTCCCGAGTGCAAAAGCCCAAGAATTCCGGGCCTGTCTACCCATCGGCCAGCCATATATTCCCTCCCCGTAGCTCATATTTACCTTGCCAAATCCATTATTAAAGCATTCCCCTTGAGGTGGAGACGTCCTCCACGTCTTCCGGGAGTGCGCACCCAGTTTTTTGGGGGTAACTTGGCTGAAAATATTGAGCCCTCCTCAGCTTCTGGGCATACATTGGGCCATAGTTCTGGGCATCCTGCAATCTTAGGAGAATTTTTGCAGATTCACTACCGTAATCCATTGAAAATCGGCGATCGATTGATGGAGATTGGTGCGTACTGTACTAATGTAAATTTGGAGCCTAAATGAAGCTAAGCATAAACTGAAGCTCAGTACAGGCCTAAGTTTAAACCTAATCATCTTTCTTTATCGCCAATCCATCGCAATATTTCACGCAATTTTACGCTTTGCGTGCCACGCGCAACAAAATCCGTAATCCTGGCATGCTGGTCCCGTTAAAAAGCCCTCTTAAACCCGAGTTTCGCAGACTTTCCCCAAAGTTCAAGCTCCACCACGTGCTCCCCTATCGTTTGCAGAAAGTTCAAGGCACTGGCTAATGCAGCCGGGCAGCCGTCCAATTTCCTGCCCCTGGCCTGTGCCCTCGAGACACGACGGATCGGATTTCAGATGACAAGCCTTTCCTGCCCCCTTTTCTGCCTAGAGAAAACGATCGGGATCCTTGAAACAAGAAAATTTGGGCAAAGCTTCATGAGCCAGATTTTAGAGGGGGTTTCGGCCGGCGCTAAGAGTCGGTTAGGAGCTGTTGACAAGTTGCAGACAACTTAAGCCTATGCCTAAGCCTAACCTAAGCCTAAGCCCAAGCCTAAACCTCAGCTTAAGCCTAAACCTAAGCCAAGACTACGCTTAAGCCTAGCCAAGCCTAAGCATAAGCCTAAGCGACTCGGCTTCCATTCCCCTTGAGATTCTCTTCCTTAGTCTCTTGCTCAAACCGACGCAAATCTCGTGCTCCTTTACAACATGTCGACCTCCCCCCTTTCTGGCGCAACCAAATTGGGGTGCCCCCATCCTTTTCTTTTAGCTGTGTCTTAGCTTTTTCTATGGCTTTTTTCGCCGCCTCTCCTAGCCGCTGATCTAATCCGGAAACTTTTAGAGCCACCCCGACTGAAGACCGAAAAGAGGTAGAGCCCCAGAAAATGCAACAACGTTACCCCCCTCATCGTCAGCCCCAGCGATTTGTTGGGGGGCTAGACTTTTCCCTAGCGCCGTGCCCGGAAAACTCGGCTGGGGCCCGGCCGAACAGCCCGGCATCGGTTATGCAAATTGCTGCTCTGGACTGGCGTTTTATTCGAGAGAGAGAGAGAGAGAGAGAGAGAGAGAGAGAGAGCGAGCGGGAGAAAGAGAGGGAGAGAGATATAGAGCAATAAAACGGGACAGAAAAATGCAAATTCGAGTGGAAAAATCGGATTTCTGGAGTTCGCCATGACCACAAAGCAGAATAGAAACGAAAAAAATGGATGCAGAAAATTTTCCAGGGACTGAAAACTGGTTTTAAAGGGGGTTGGACAGGAGAATTCGGAGGGTAACGAATTTTGCTAAGCCTAAGCCTAAGCCTAAACGTAAGCCTAAACATCAGCCTAAGCCTCGATCTAAGCTAAGCCTAAAAGTAAGCCTAAGCCCAAACCTAAGACTAAATTTGGCTTGAAGACGGTGTTACAAACTTTAAAGGTTGCGAGTCGAACTGAGAAAAGTACGCAAGTCGAACCTCTAGGTTCTCCTACATCTTGAAGAGTGGGGATTTGTGGTGGGAATGGGTTGAAGGACCCCACCGTTCCCAGCGACTTGATGGTGGACACTAGATACTAACGAATTCAGGACGATGCCTTAAAAAAGATAGATGCCCTGGAGATTTGAAAACATGCACTCCTTGGGGAGAGAGAGCGAGATGAGAGAGAGAGAGATAGTGAGTGACTGAGAGACGTCTTAAATGACATAAAGGACAACCTGAATCTCTCGGGAACCGAACCCGACCCTCATCCTGAGAAAATGGTTTTCTACAAACTGCGCCACGCCTTTGTGACTTAAAGTTATCGAAACGTATGCTAGGATAGGCTCCAAAAAACCCCTCACTTTAGGCGTTGGACGATTTGGCTGCAGACTGACCGAAAAAGTGGCTGGTCGTGCCAAGCGTCCAAATTGCTGCTGGTTGCAACCGAATTTTTACCGGAAACGGGCGCGCCAGCTATGCAAATAAAGGCCAGAGAATCGCTGCAACTTTATTGAACGCGTGTAGAGTTTTTAGAGCATCAAAAACGATGAGATGGATGGTCCGAATCCGAAGCCTAAGCCTACGCTTAAGCCTAAGGATAAGCCTGAGCCTGAACCTGAGCCTAAGCTCTAGCGTGGGGACCCAAAAATTCGAACAGAAACCTTTCGCGAAAAGTTACAAAACACACAACCATGAGAAACCCTCAAAGCGCCAAAACCCAAGCGTGCCCTCCTTGGAGACGTCCTTGTCAACACGTAGACATAGAAGAAAAAAATAAAGGAAAAGGATTCCCCCTCCTTAGCCGAGAAGCCGTCCCCCCTGGGCGACGGACGCAAGGCCAAGATTTCATAAGTGCAGCTTCCCCGGTGCCATCTGCGCATCTGCCAAGGCCTCCCCGGTAGCTATTGATAACATTTTGCCGCACTAATTACCTAACAAAGTCTTGGAAATCTATAGCAACGGCTAATCTATAATAGAAAACAAACTGTTTAAATTAAACTTTGAAAATCCGTAGCAACGGCTAATAATAATACCAATAATAATAGTAAACAAACTTTTTAAATACATAGGATGATCGGAAAGTTCTTGAAGACAATATTTTTTTATACAATACACAGTGTCTAGGTAAAACTAATAGAGGCAATTTTGCGCATATTAAAATGACAATCCTATTGGAGATTTCAGTATCACAATCTTATTAATTCGAGGAAAAAATATAAATTAGCAAGATGATTAAAAGGGTCTTCGGGTTTCATTTATTACTTTGATTCTTTAGTTTTTAATTTTTGCGTTGTTTTAATTAGATCTGACGAGTTCGAACTGCCCGAGTTGAATTACATTTTGCTATCAAACGGATAAAAAAAGCTCGCTAAATGCTTACGGAATTTCTTATTTACGAAAAAAAAAACACTGGATTGTTCGTGCGGCATTGGTTTTATTTCATTAGCTTTAGCACGAAAAATGACTTGTGAAGTACACTCTAAGCTAGTAAGTGAAGTAGCTAAGCAAATAAAGCTATTCCATCTGAAACCAAAATAGTTGGGAAGCTATTCGCGCCTGCACTTATGTATTTCCAAATTTTATACTTACTTACAATTTTATTCTTATTAGCCGTTGCTATAGATTTCCAAGATTTTGTTAGATAATTAGTGCGGCAAAATGTATCATTAGCGGCCGGGGAGGCCTTGGCAGATGCGCAGATGGCACCGGGGAAGCTGCACTTATGAAATCTTGGCCTTGCGTCCTGGATCCGTCCCCCCTGCCTCCCTCCCCTCAACGTGTCATCGTCAATTTTTCATAAACCCTTCACTCCCATTTTCCCGGAGCTGCGACACTGGCTACGGGCCTTTGAAGTCCTTTAACCGGGTGGAAAGAATGGGAACATGGACTTTGGAAAGGGATTCTGGTCTCGGAAGGATAAGCCAAAGACTAAGAGATGATAAGCCTACGCCTAAGTAAGCTAAGCCTAAGCGCAAGCTAAAACCTAAGCGTAAGCCGAAGCCTAGGCCTAAGCGTAACTTAAGCCTAAGCGAAGCCTATGGCTCAGCCTAAACTTAAGCCTGAGCCTAAGCCCAAGCCCAAGGCTAAGCCAGCCCGAAGCCTAAGCACAGACCTAAGCCTAAGCCTAAACCTGAGCTTAAGCCTAAGCCCAAGGCTAAGCCAACCCGAAGCCTAAGCATAGACCTAGGCCTAAGCCTAAACCTAAGTCTGAGCCGAAGCCGAAGCCGAAGCCGAAGCCGAAGCCTAAACCTAAGCCCAAGTCTGTTCCTAAGCCTAAGCCTAAGCAAGAGTCTATGCCTGCCTTACTGCTTGTAAGACTAAACTAATTGTAAGCCCTGAACGCAATTTATAGCGTTTCAAGGCCTCAAGACACTAGCAAAATGAAATTTAAAGGGATGGTGACAGAGTAAAAAAACATTTTAAATGAATGGTGACAGCTCATCCCAACCGATTGAGAAATCTTAGCAATATGGAGCTGTCATGTCCCCTTTAGAGACACGATAAAAATTACCAAAAGGCGCACTAATGTCGTCTTTTCCCGCAAAACTTGAATCTAGCCCTAATTCAAGAACCCTACCCCAATTTCTAAGAGATGGAAGTGAGGAGCAAATGGGGGCAGAAGGGTGAGGCCGAGAACGAGCAGAAGAAGGGTGAAAATCCAATTTCATCAGATGGCAACATTCCCTTCCTTTCTTCCGGTCGGCAACTCTCAACGGGGAAGAGGGGAGGAGAAGGAGAAGGAGCCGGAGTGGGGTTGGAAACAAATTTTTAGCTCGGTTTTTTTTCGGGACGGTGGGATACGAACGGGATTGGGCTTTAAAGGGATCGGCAAGGCAAGCTACGCAGTTTACGGACTGTGGACTCGGAGCTTGTCCTTATCACTGGTTCAGGACCCTCGTCAGGCAACGCGCACACGCAGTTTACAAAATAATTATATAGACATCAGAAATCAGGAAGGGGAACCCAGAAAAATTTAAGGGTACTGTTGTGGAGCGAAAGGCTAGACTCTAGTCGCCTCCCCCTATCGCGTGCCCTTGTGATCGTAACCTGTGGTCCCGCCACCCCCCACTTCGTGTCGTAAGGCCCCCGCTCTCCCGGGAAATCGCCATTTTTATCACTCCGAATTTTATCCTCGTCTGCTGCTTGTCGAATAAACATCTTTTGTTTATTCGATACTTCAACTACATTCCATCAAGCACTTCACCCACTTCAAGGACACAACAATTGGCGAGCAGGTGATTCGACACTTACGCAAGAAGGGACACCAACAAGAAGCTGGCCCCCGTCACAAGGTCGAAGTCCTACGAAACTGAAGGAAGAAGAAGCCCAAATGGAACAAGTTCTGCAAAACGTTCTGACCGAATGGAAGAACGTCATCGTGAGCAGCGTGCCCAAGATGAGGAGCGTCACCGGGAGCAGCGTGAGCAAGAAAACAGGCCCACGAACTGCAAATGAAGCTGATCACCGAACAAATGGCCGCGTGGATGAGTCAAGTCAAGCAAGAGCCCGCCGATGGAGAAGCCGCAAACAAGGTTCGTCTTCAAACGCTGAGGGACTCCATTCTGGCCCGAGTGCCGAAATTTTGCTTTGACGAGGACCGCTCAACGTTCGAGCTATGGTATGCCCGGTATGGCGAAGTTTTCGTGAAGGACGGTGCCGAGTTTTCCGAAGAGGACCGAAGCCGGATGCTGATCGAGAAATTGGAGGACACCGCCTACGAGCGATTCACGAAGTTTATCCTGCCGAAGGCCCGCGCACGAGCTGAAATACGCCGAGATCGTGGACACTTTGCTGAGGATCTTCGTGCCATCCAAGTCACTTTTTGCCCTTCGCTATGAATTTCCTAAATTGAAATTCCAGGGCGGTGACGTGGAAGGCTGGCCAAGCACGTGGACCAACTGAAGTTCGCATACGAGAAGGCGAAGATCCGATCAAGGCACGAACAGAAGGCCCTTTCTCTACTGCTCGCTGCCCGGTGCTGAACATGAAGTGACACGAAGCCAGATCCTTCGCAAAATGGAGGAAAAGCCGGACTCTACGCTGGACGAAGTTTTCGCGATTCCCACTTCGTATCAAGAAAGAAGGACGCCAACCTGGACACCAAGTTGCCAATGGAGGTGCATGCCGTTTCAACAAGGCCGCCCCAAATTCAAAAGCCCGACTACCGCGATCTACGATGAGCCGCCGCAAGAAGCGTACAAGGCCATGTCGACATTGTGAAGGTGCACACTGGGATAATGAATGCCCAGTCCAAGTTCAACCGCCCGCGGAAGAAAATGTCGTTTTTGTAGGTTCAAATTTTTCGGACCAGACATCGATCGTTTATACCATGATGTGGCGATCGACGGGCACCCGCTGAAGATGCGTGTTGACACGGGCGCCGACGTAACTCTCCTCGACAAGAAGGACTGGGTCAAGATCGGCAAGCCCGCGCTCAAGCCAACGTCACTCAAGATGAAGGCCGCAAATGGACGGGACATCAAGGTTCATGGGACATTCGAGAGCAAGTACGTCATCGACAAGAAGGAGATGATCGGTGTTGGACACGTCATCGATGGCCACACCCTTCTCGGCCTCGACTGGCTGAAGAATACGGATGCAATGGATGCATTCCGTGCACTGCTCAAGCCCGAACCGTCGAATGAAAATCCGCCATTTGAATTCATGGGACGCAAGCTACAAATGAAGCCACCAATGCGCTCGCTGCGTGCCCCAAGCCCCGCCGCACTGGTCGTGAGGACTGCCCACCGACGCCGCCCAGCAAGACAACGTTGTTTCTCACCAGGTGAACATGTTTACGCTAACAAGGAGTCGCTTTTAGGTGATATTGGAGTTTCTGAACGAGACCTAGCTCATTCGATAGAGAAAAAAATTCTGAACAAGATGGCGTTTTCAAAAAGTGCTGATCGATTCAAACATTCAAGAAATAAATTAATTTCTATTTTATACGGAACTGTGGGGCTGGGACGCGGATCCCGCCCACCGAACATAGACCCCGTCCACGGGCGCAATCCACATGGCAGCGTGGCCAGGTGGATAGCGAGCCGGTCTCCCAATCTATCGAGGGTCAGGTTCGACCCCCCGCCATGCCGATTTTTTGCTTTTTGGCTGAAAATGCGTTTCTTGACGTGTGACGCATTATCTTCTCCTTCTTTATTTCAGTTTGAATTTTGATAACATTATTTATCTTTGACGAGTAATCAAACAAAAAAACTAGCACAAATGACAATCTATTATGAAATGTTCAAAACAAAGGTACACATCACAACGAGCACACCTTACAAAACTAGAAAAATAGAAATAGAAATAGAAATCCGTATAAAATAGAAATTAATTTATTTCTTGAATGTTTGAATCGATCAGCACTTTTTGAAAACGCCATCTTGTTCAGAATTTTTTTCTCTATCGAATGAGCTAGGTCTCGTTCAGAAACTCCAATATCACCTAAAAGCGACTCCTTGTAAGGAATGGCGCAGGGATAAATCTACCTGGACGCCCGCAAGAATTCTACACAAGGACTCCAAATTCCTCTACACTGTCAAGTTGGAAAATGGACTGCTACGGACGCGCTACATCAATCAGCTCCGCAAGCCCGACAAGTCGTCAATGTGTCAAGGATCTTTCGAGGAAGAGAAGGAGGGATCGCCGCCACTGCCGTTGCCAAATGCCGACAAGTTGCCCGAGCCCCAGCGCAAGATGCGTGCTCCGATGTGATGGTGCCCGTGTTCAGCCTACGCAAGAATTAAGCTAAACGAATGAAAGAAGCATTTTTCTTTTCGCGTTGCTATGTAAATTCTGTGTAATCTTTTCACGATACTTTTATGCTGTACCCACATTCGGTTTTTCATTCCTCACACACCTCCAGTCTGGTCATGTGCCGACTTTCAATCTTCCTAAAGGAGGGAGGTGTTGTGGAGCGAAGGCTAGACTCTAGTCGCCTCCCCTATCGCGTGCCCTTGTGATCGTAGCCTGTGGTCCCGCCCGGCACCCCCCATTTCGTGTCGTAAGGCCCCCGCTCTCCCCGGGAAATCGCCCATTTTTATCACTCCGAATTTTATCCTCGTCTGCTGCTTGTCGAATAAACATCTTTTGTTTATTCGATACTTCACCTACATTCCATCAAGCACTTCACCCACTTCAAGGACACAACAGGTACCATGAAGTCAAAATCTGAGTTGTCCGCTCCTTAAAAATTGTCAAAAGTATGGTTTTCTTAAAGTTGCAATTTTAAAGCTTTAGATGGCTTAGCGGTTCCGGTGGGCCCATAGAGCCATTTCCGGTGGGCCCATAGAGCCGCACCAAGCTTCTGAAAATAATGACGGGGTTCGCCAGTGCGTAGCGGGCCAAAAATCTGCAATTTTTGGAGCGCGAACACCCTTCAGGGAAGAAGAAGAAGGGTAAAAGGGAAAAGCTGCAAGTGAAGGCTCAGGCCTCAACAAAAAAAGGATATTGGGATTTTGTGGCTTTGTCGGCAACATTCTGGGCCCAGCCCAACCCTGCATGTCACTCATTTTTATGGGGAGTCGGAGTTGGGGCTCCGGGAGGATGGTGCTTGGTATAAATCATGAAAAAACTGCTAAATCCGGGCAAGCTAGCAGAGAACCCTAGGGAATTCTTACGACAAATCGGCTAGGGCAAACTAGCAGAGAGTTTTTAGGAAGGGTAGCTAGCAAAGAAAATTAGAGCATTTTTTGGAAAACTGACCCAGGAAAGCTAGCACGCTTTCTTTAGAAAGAATCGAGAGCAAGCTAGCAGTGATTCTCTAGGAGGAAGAGAGGAACAGCTAGCAGCGACACCTTAGGACGATGATCGGGCAAGCCAGCAGAGATCTTTTAGGAAGAAGAAAGGGTAAGCTCATAGAGATTCCTTAAGAGAAAAAGGGCAAGCTGGCAAAGATTCTTTAGGATCAAATGGGCAAGCCAGCAGTGATTCATGAGGAGAAAGAGAGGGCGAGCTAGCAGGGCCTTTTTAGGAGTAAGAGAGAGAGGGCAGCTCGCGAGAATAGAATGATCAGAAGGCCACTTACTGATCCCTTTAAACTAATTAAATGCAATAAATCAGCTGAAAAAAATAGCGAAAACAATCAAGCCGCCTTCCCTGAAAATATTTGCCCACCACCGAATGGCTTGTTTTCAAAAACGCGGGACCAATTGATGGATCATCAGCGAGGTGGGGGCCACAGGTGTGCCGATGTAGCCCTGGAGGGGGCAAGAAGTGAAAAGCGATATGTTACAATGGGGGAGGAATCTGTGTTTCTCTCTTTCTCTGCTCTCTCTCTCTCACTCGCTCTCTCCCTCTCTACGTCTCTCTCTCTGTCAGACACAAAACGAAACATCATGTCCCTTGGGGGCCCCCAGGGACTACACACGCGAAAAAATGACACTCAATTCCACTTGTTCCTTTCGACACCCCTGGACAGCCTAGTTGGTTGCGCTTTTTGGGGAAATTTTTAGCTTTTAAAAGACGGAAGAAAAGAGGTAGAGAGACCGAGAGAGAAAGAGAGAGAGAGAGAGAGAGAGAGAGAGAGAGAGAGAGAGCGGAACGGAGAGCGAGATACAAAATAGCCCGGAGCAAATTTCACAAGCCTAAGCCTAAGCCCTAAGCCTAAGCCTAAGCCTAGCAAGTCCAAACAGCAAACAGCGACAAGGAACCTAAACCCCAAACAAATTCGCCAAAGGTTTGCCCTGGAGGTTAAATGCCGAGTGAGGATAGGAAAAGCCTAACGAAAGGCTAAAGAAAAGCAGAAGGAAAGCCATTGGATGTTGGCTAATCGAGCGAAAATCGCCTTCTCCCCTCCTTGGCCAGCCAGCTTCCTTCGAATTAGCCCGCAACGGGGGGCGCGGAAAATGGAAATGGGTAACAAAAAATGGAATGCAAGTGCCTACTCCAGGGCCCAGGGAATGTTTTTTGGCTCCGCGTGAAACCCTTAAAAGTTGGTCGATCATTGTTTCCTAAATTTTCGGCAAAAAATTAAAACTGGCAAAATTCAAATGTAGCCAATTTTTGGGATTTTGAATGCGGCAATTAGCATCTTGTCGTGAGGATCTCTCCTCTTTCTCTCTCTCTCTCTCTCTCTCTCTCTCTCTCTCTCTCTCGCTCTCTCTCTCTCTTTCTATGTCTCTCTCTCGCTTTCCCTCCGTCTCTCACGCCCGTTCCAAACAATGAGGCCAATTGGAGAAAATGACAGGGCAAGGCGGAAATGCCAAAAAATCCGAGGCTGCGTCACCTAGAATCCCGATAGGCGAGGAGGTGGATCTTCGCTAGAAAACCCGAAAAAGAGGCGGGCCGCCAGATATTTGGAGATGCAAATTGGATCCGATGAGCCGCGGAGGAACACTTTAGGGAAAGAGGGAGAGCGAGAGAGAGAGAGAGAGGCAGAGAGAGATAGAGATTATTATGCTAATTAGGCCATCCGATCCGGCGTGCGGCTAAAAATTTGTTGCGGATCAGGATCTGGAGCTCAGATTCTGGAAGTTGCGCATGGAAAAATGGGTGAGTAAGCGAGGACAAGAGGAAATGAGCATTAACTAAATCTGTAAAAACTAAATTTATTAAACTAATTTGGATTTTTTATTTTTTTCATAATTAAACAAGATTATAGAGATAACACTTATACAACTTAATAACATTTCAATCCAACTAATTTAGGCAGATTTTCAAAAGCTAAATACGTCCAAAAATGGGTGCAACAAAAGCACGCCTTGGCCCGATTCAACAAGCTATTTTTTCCGAAACGCTACTTTTTACGGGCAAGCAGCAACATTTGTCCCATTCAGCCAAACCGAAGGCAGTAGTCCCCGACCGGAAATTGGCGTAAATGCCCCCCTAAAAACTCTCGAGGCACTTTCCCAGCCCCCTCTCCGCCACCCAGACTATAATCGCCATTTTCTCGATTATACTTTTTCGCGGCCGGCCTTTTTGTGCTTTGGCCAGCGAGTTAATTGTTCCGGAAAGACTTCCCGGTATGGAAATAAATGGGGTGAGTTTGGACTTTCTAGCTATCTTTCGGGTACTTGAAACACGAAATAGAGATGTCTCAGTGACAAAAGCGAGTAGAAATGCCGACATTTTAAATGTGAAGGAAAACGAATGAAAACGAACGCCAGAAAAACGCAATCCTTCACCGACCAAAATGCCGACAGCCAAAAGCGACAAAATCTCGGCAGCAAAAATCCCAAATGCTAAAATCCCGAGATCGAAAGTCCCGACAGGAAAGATCTGTGCATCCAAAGTAACGACATCTATCCCAACAGGTAAAACCCCGAAAGACCCAAAACACAGCAGAGTCTGAATGCCGACAAATAAAATGTAGACAACACACCAAAATCCAGAGAGACCAAAATACCGACAACCGCACCCTGACACACAAAATAACAGTTTAAATTAAGTGGCATTCAAACTAGTGCCAATAATTTGTCGGTATTTTGGCCCTCGGGATTTCGGCTCGGGATTTTGCTGTCGGTATTATGGCTCGAAACGGTAGGAGAGGATGCGAAAAAACAAAAGATTTGTTAAAATTCCTAGCCTATGCAAAGCGGCCCAGATTTTCGAACCTTTCCGCTTCCCTTGTTCTAAAATTTCCATAAGCTTACCGCTCAATTAAAATCACTTCGGTATCCATCCGAAATTTCGAAGAATTATAGTTAATAATTGCACTATTTGGAGAGAATATGAATATTTTGAGTCGTCCAGACGGGAATCCCCCTCTTTGGAATTGGAGACCGGGAAAACATGTTTTTTGGAGGGTGACTTGAGAGCTGTCGCTCGGGGAAATTTGATTTGCATGGCTTCCTTTCCGCATAATGAGAGGATGATGTTCAAAAAATTGACGGAGGTTGAGATTTTAACTCAGAAATTAGATTTTTTACGTTTAGAGGAAGCGAGGCAGATTTTTAATGGGTTTAAAGCACCTCTTGATCATCCTACAAAGCATAAAAAATTAAATTGGAAAATTAAGAACTACAAAAAACCCAACTTTTTGCTGAGCGTCTCGAGGATGAAGTCGGACAGTCGCCGCTTTTGCCCCATCGCGTCGGGGACCTAAAGGTGCAAAAAAAATTTAAAAATAGATGGTCGGATATAATTCACATTTTTTTTGGCATTTTTGAGCGTTAATGACTACTAACCTGCAGATACTGAGAACCACCTTCGATGAGGGACCCACGGTGGAGCGAGAGTCGAGGTGAGAGCGAGTGAAGCCATGGCCAGGAACGCTGAAAAAATGGGTAGAATCTTCTTATCTTCTTCTTTTTCCTTTCTCTCCATCTCTCTCTTCTCTCTCTCTCTCTCTCTCTCTCTCTCTCTCTCTCTCTCTAGCCTCTCTCGTGCTCTCTTTCTGTCCTCTCCTTATTTCAAGCATCAGTTCAGTCATTTTAGTTCTGTTGATCATCATTTCCCAAAGGGCTCATGGTAGCTTGGCAGAAGAGAGAAGAGAGAGAGAGACAGAGAGAGAGAGATAGAGCGATAGAGAGAGAGAGATAGCGAGCAAGCGACATTGATGAAATCCCCTACCTTTACCGACGGATCACTCGGCGTTATCGTCAGCTTGACGTGCGTAGGTGTAGAGCAGGCAGAAGCCGGGTACTGGGCCGAGCCTCGGCGCACCATGATTCCTAGAATAAATAATCATACCATTCGTCTCCCATTGTATCCATTTGAAATCGGAACGAAAATTTACACCAAATTCTCATAAATTGGCACAGGAAACAGAAAGGAAACTTTTTGAAAAAGAACAAGCAGGCAAGCGAAAATAACCCCGATTCTTGCACACCGCTACGTTACACGCCTAATTACGCGTAGCCGTCAACCCGAAAAACCCGTAAAGCAGATGACTTCCAAGGGAAATATTCTTATTTTCGGCCATTTTCCCTGCGAATTCCAATGCATAGCCGCCGGTGGAAAACATGTAATTATTCAGGCGGGACAGCGCGTCGAAAAATTGGTAGCTTTAAATGGGGGATTTCGAGAAAAGCGAGAGG
Source organism: Mesorhabditis spiculigera (assembly GCA_958295435.1). Taxonomy (NCBI): domain Eukaryota; kingdom Metazoa; phylum Nematoda; class Chromadorea; order Rhabditida; family Rhabditidae; genus Mesorhabditis; species Mesorhabditis spiculigera. The sequence goes on along the minus strand of CATQJA010002709.1, from coordinate 4,193,637 downwards.
GATGTTCGCACATTAATGTTTGGGCTTTAGAGCAAATCGCAGCCTAAGGTAAGCGTAAGCCTAAGCCTAAGCCTAACCCAAACCCAAACCCAAGCCTAAGCCTAAGCCTCTGCCTAAGCCCAAGCCTAAGTCTAAACCTAAACCTAAGTATAAGCCTAAGCCTAAGACGAGCCTATGCCTAAACCTAGGCCTAAGTCGAACACTAAGCCTAAGTCTAAGCCTAAGCTTGAGCCAAGCCTAAGCTGAGCCGAAGCCTAAGATAAACTTTCCGGACAAAGTGAAACTTGAACCAAAATGGATTTCGAAAAAATGCCGTCAGATCCACTCAGACGTGCAGCTAATTTTAGCCGTGCACCCCGGTGGACGTCTACGACACGATGAGCAAATGAGCGACCAAGAAATGTGAGAAATCTCAGAGGAGACGGAGGAGGTCGGGTGGAGCTTTGGTTTTGGCGAGGATGGGATACTCTCCATCCACCCCCCGGGGGCCACTTTGGCAGCATTTCTGGGGCGTCGCATTTCAAGTTCACAAAAAAAGGAGCCGAACAAAAAAGGGTGGACTCTCGAGACAACCCCCTTGCCCTCTGCGGCTGCACCCCTGAAAAGTGGCTAAAAATTCTGACCTCAGTGAGGGACACCCAAAACCCTCCTTGAGGAAGCGGATGGGGCTGTGAAAACGGATTGGGTTCCGACCGGGTGGATAGTTGCGAGTTTTGGAAAGTTGCCAAGCTGCCTAAGTTTACCCCAGCCTAAGCCGAAGCCTAAGCCTAAGCTAAAACTAAGTTAAGCCTCGGCTAAGCCTAAGCTAAGCGAAGCTAATCCTAACCTAAGCCTAAATTAAGCCTAAGCTACGCGTGAGCTAAGCCAAGCCTAATGCTAAATAAATCCGAAGCCTGCTTAAGCTAAGCCTAACCTAAGCCAAGCCAAGCCCAAGCCTAAGCCAAGCCTAACCTAAGTCTACTTTTTTCTTGAAATATGCCAAAATAGTTCATAAAAACGTGTAATCTTTAGGTTTCCATGCCCTCGGGCTCTTCACCCTGAATTAATCAGCAGCTTTAAAAAAAGCTCGGAAAACGAGGAAGTATGCGGGAAACTAGAATCATAGCTGGAATTTTTGAGAGAGAGAGAGAGAGAGAGAGAGAGAGAGAGAGAGAGAGAGAGTGAGAGAGAGAGAAACGGAGGGAGCGGCAGAGAGCGATAAAGAAAAAAACATATTGAACGACCCAGAGAAAAACGAACAAAAAAGGTGAATTCTGAAGTTAATCAGAAATTTTTAAATCTGCATTTTTAAATCTTTCGGAATATTTTAATTCATTTTCTAGCCAAATTCCAGCCGTCAAAGGTAAGAAAGAAAAGCAAATTATAAAGTACATCGTCCCGACTCTCGCTACTCAAAAAATGAAAAATGACGCGCTGGCAAAAAATCTCATCGCCCCGCCGCGGCCCTTCAAATCCCGGCCGTGCATCATTTCCAACATTTCACCCAAGACCCGAAAAAATGCTCATTTCGGCCTTCAAATTAGCCCGGGGCCAGGGGTCCAAGTTTTGCTCATAATCTCGAGAAACTCGCCTGGAATTTGGGGTTCAATTTCAAGGTGACGAGGGTAAATATTTGAACGGGAGAACAAATCGAGTGGATTTATCGGGATTTTGGCCGAAATTGTGATTGATATTAGAAAAACCGGGGGTGCTTTAGGGTGTCGAACGGAAAGTTGCGAAAGAGCGAAAATGGGGTCTTTGGATAAAATTTTCCGGAAATTTGCATGGCTGGACGAGGAAGAAAAGCAGGGTTTGGGAAGACAAAGATCAGAAGAGATAGAGAGAGAGAGAGAGAGAGAGAGAGAGAGAGAGAGAGAGAGAGAGAGAGAGCGGAAGCACGAGGGAAAGCGAGCAGGCGAGAGAGCGAGATGGAGAGAGATAGTGCGAGAGAAAAAGAGCAATACGAGACGAGAGAGAGAGCATTGAGACTCGAGAGGGTAGTTGGGGGGGAACGAGAGAGCTAGTGGGAGATTGAGCCGGAGAGAGACAGAGAGAGAGAGAGTGAGAGGGAGAGCGAGGGAGAGACAGAGAGCGAGAAAGCCAGTGCGAGAGATAGTACTATAGCGCAAAATTCAGCGTTTTCTGCATTCCCCATCCACTTTAAACGTTCCAGAAATAAATTTAGATAAAGCTTTACCAAAAATGCTTTGAACCAACTTGTTTTTGAACGCAAAATAGCTTCAGCAATCTTTAAACTCGGTAAAACCCGCAAAAAAGTTTCAAATCGAACAAAAACCTCCTCCTCGACCAGCCGTTTGCAAGTTGATTTGGGGCAATTTCCCCCAACACGGAGTTGGTCGACCCTTTAAATGCCTTCAAAGAGAAAAAAGTGGCCCCATCTGAGGGCCAGCCCGCAGGGAGAGATGGACTTTTTGCTCAGAAATCGAGTTTCACTGTTTCTTGGGCCCTGGCCTGGGGCTGGGCCCTAAACGCTCATGTTAAGCCCTTTTTGGGGCCCAGGTTTGAGGTTGGGATTAGGTTTTGAGGTTGCGTTTTGGAGAACAAGGGGGTTGAATGTATGGCTGTTTTGCTTTGTAGCTCTCTCTTCTCTCTCTCCTCCCTCTCTCCCCTCCCTCCTCTCTCTCTCTCTCTCTCTCCTCCTCTCTTCTCTCTCTCTCTCTCTCTCTCTCTCTCTCTCTCTCCCTCCACGTTACCCTGAGGATGACCTTTCAAGCCCAGCTGTTACCAAAAAAACCAAAATTCCGCCCACTCAAAGTGTTTTTTCAAAATTTCCTAAAGAATCACTGCTAGCCCGCCACGTCCCAAAACCAAGGAATGAATATAAAATATTTATGCAAATAAATATACAAATTTAGGCTCGTTTCCGGATCAGAACATCGACGGAAACTGGGGAGATCGTGATCGGCCCGCGGAGCTCCATTTCCTGGAATTTTCAGCTTGCTCTTTCTCTCTCTCTCTCTCTCTCTCTCCCTCTCTCTCTCTCTCTCACTCCCCCCTGTCTCTTCTCTCTCTCGCTCTCCCTTCTCCTCTCTCTCTCGCTCTCTCTCTTTCTCTCTCATTCCCTACCTTTGGATTCGGTACCGGATGCAACTCGTATTTCCTTAGCAATTGCACTAGGGCCATCTTCTCCTCGGTGTAGGCCAGTCGGCTGCCTGTCAAAAAATTTTTTAATCGCTTTGTGAACTAGATAATCACTAAATTTTTTTAAATGTGTTGAGAAGGCAGATGCATTAAAAACCGGACCCAGAAATCCTTAAAAAAATCGAAAATATGGAAACTTCCTACCTACACAAACGCGAGGTCCGCCTCCAAACGGGAGGTAGGCCATCTGTTGCTCCCTTGGTTGGGTTCATCCACCTGAAGACAAGTGTTGGAGTTTTTCAAACAAAAGCCTATGCCTAAGCCTAAGCCTAAGCCTAAGCCTAAGCCAGGCTCGCGACTGCAGTACTCACCGATCCGGCACGAACTCCTCCGCGTCGGCGCCCCAGATTTCTTTGCTTCGCTGCAGAGTGTAGGCGTCAATCTGGACCATCGTCCCCTTGTCAATCGAAATCCCCGCGATTTCACAGTCCTCCTCCGCCACTCTGGCGACAGCGCTAAAAATAAAAATGTAAAACCTAAAATGATATATTCATTAAATGCCAAAATCATAACGTCGAGATTCTTACACAGTGGCCAGAGGATGGAGGCGTAGCCCTTCTTTTGTCACGCAATCCATAAACTTTAGCTCGGCCAGTTGTTCGTTGGATACTTCCTGGAAAAGATCACTCTATCTCTCTCTATCTCTCTCTCTCCCCCCCCCCCCCCCCCCCCCCTCTCTATCTCTCTCGCTTACCTCGGTGGTACAAACGTGATCGATTTCCTCGCGTAATCGATCTTGAATATCCTTATTTAACGCCAAGAAATGCGAGACGTAAGCCAGGGTGTTGGCCGTAGTGTCGAAGCCAGCCAGGAGGAAGACGAAGCACTGGGCGATTACCTGAAAATATATTTCTCTGTTTCTAGATTTCTCTCGCTCTTTCTCTTTCTTTCTTCCTTTCTTTCTCTCTCTCTCTCCCTCTCTCTCTCTCTCTCTCTCTCTCTCTCTTTCTCCTCCCTACCTCTTCCGTCGTCAACTTCTTAGCTACGGTAGGATCGCGGCGATCAAAAGACCCCTCCTGCGAGTGATCAATTGTGGCTTCAGCGCTCAAAAACATATCGATAAAATCGTCGTTGGTGATGTTGCCGGCAGCCTAAAGACGTACTTTACACCCGGCTACAAAATACAACCCCCGATGAAGCCTAGAAAGAGCTTACCCTAGCCTTTTTCCGCTCGGCGACGGCAATTTCAATCTGCGCGTACAGTCTGCCGATCGGGAGCTTCAGGATTGTGGCGAGGCGCAAGAAAATGGGTTGCAGGATCTGGAAGTGGTTTAGGCTTAGGCGTGAATTTGGGCGTAGGCTTTGACTTAAACTTAGCTTACGCTTCTGGTTTAGGCTTCGACTTAGACGTAGGCTTAGGCTTGGCCCCAACTATGCCTTGCCCAGGCTCAAGCTCAAACATACCGGTTTCAAGAACGGTGCCACGGTCAGCATCAGGTAGAACGGCTCTTTCATGTTGCGGTCGAACAACTAAATTGTACAGTATAAGATGGGATCCATAGGCTGATTTAAAGGGCGTGACAGCTGATAAAATTGCTCTTAGAACATCGCCCTTAATGGGCCTTAAACAGAGCGTCACACCCCCTCAACCTACCCCTCTCAATATCTCGGGATATTGACTGTTCCACTGCTGGCTGCCCTTCACCCCCATGGCGATTCTGGCGATCACGTCCATGGTGTATTCTTGGTAGTACCTAAAACGTGACCTCGCTACCGTAATTCCAGAGGTACTAACAAGTGAATGTTGATAGGGTCCTTATCAACGTGTTTTCCGATGTGTGCAACGAGGTGTCGAGCGGAATCGTTGACGATCGGGGAGATCTGCAAGAGAGAGGAAAGTGAAGCCGGCAGAGAGAGAAAGAGAGAGAGAGAGAGAGAGAGAGAGAAAAAAAAAAAAAAAAAAAAAAAAAAAAAAAAAAAAAAAAAAATCTAAAATAAAAATTATTTTACCCGTTTCAGAGAGTTGTTCGAAAATTGCGGCATAACGATCGAGCGCAGCCGCTTCCACCTAAAATAGTATAAGGAAAACTTTCATAGTCATACCGCTGGCCCCAAGCATCTGCCAAATGAACTCGATCGTCCTTTGGATCGCGCTGGATTAGGTGATCGCCCTAGAAAATTGAAAATCTATCTCTCTCTTTCTCTCTCTCTCTCTCTCTCTCGCTCTCTCTAACCCACCTTCCTCTGCGGAAATTCCTCAAATCGTTTGTGCAATATTTCATTTGCAGTCTCGAGATCAGCAACGACCAAAACGTTATGAACACCCTCTTGGTACCCCCAGAATTTGCCGAATTTCTAATAATAACACATTTTTGCAAAATATATCTTTGGGAGTACCTTTGTATATTTCGCCAGCTCCAGATACCAAGGCTTTTCCTTGTCGACAACCTGGAAGATGTGGCCGAAGGGGAAGATGCCTGAAAATGTAATTATTTTTGTGTGTCACTCTCTCTCACGCTCTCTCTCCCTCTCTCTCGCTTACCTGGTGGACTTTGGAGATTCCGCTCCTTCCAGTAGTAACTGCGCTTGAAGGCCCATCTAAAATAAACTTGTAACCTCTTAATCGCCAAGAAAACTAAATTAACAACATTGATTAAAATAAAAGTCACGCTACAGTAAATTACAGGATACGGTAGAGTACGCAAAAATGCCAACAGTACATAAAAGTACTGCGTAGTACGGAACACTATGATACAGTACGGTGCGTGACTCTAAGATTCGCTGCATAATACGCAAGAGTACGTCATGATACGCTTCCGTACCCGCACCCGCACCGCAAATCCATAAACTTATATAAAACGTACAATAAATATCCGGTGAGAGCTGCCGAGGCGACAGCGAAGAGCACTTGGAGGATCATCTTTCCTAAAATGTCTTCAAATTTTATGGCAGATAATTAAATAACGTCTTGGAATCAAACTACGGTAATGAAGGTCAAAAACCGCTGTGTCATGGGAAAATGTGCTCAAGCAATTGAGCCGCAAAATTGGAGGAAGGTCTTGGGTGGGTGCAACTGGCGTTTCTCCACCCTGCCCCCGCCCATTTTATCCCCTCGAAATGTCGTGCGGGTATGATTTCTAGCCGGTTTTTGGAAAAAAGTACGGATAAATACTATGGTGTAGCGATGGGGGTTGTGCTTTTGGAGATTTTAAGCGTTCTTTTTCTATGGTATTGAACTAATCACCACTACCATCAAGCGAAAGAGAGAGGGAGCGAGCGAGAGAAGAAAAAGAGAGGGAGAGAGAGACAGAAAGAGAGAGACAGAGAGCCAGCGAGCCGGAGAAAGAAATAGCGAGCGAGAGAGTGCGGTAGAGCGAGAGACACAGATATCGAGGGGGAGTGGCAGAGGGAGAAGAGAGCGAGAGAGAGAGAGAGAGAGAGAGAGAGAGAGAGAGAGAGAGCTGAGAGAGTGATAGGCAAAAAATATGAAATAGAGCTAACGAAAGCTGCATAAATATTGCCCTCGCCTGCCAAAATGTACAGCTCTGTCCCTTTTCGTGCTGATTACCCCAAAATCCGCACAAAATCGCACAAAATGTGGTCATTTTCCGGGAAGATACGGGGAGACAGTCTCCCTCCCCGGTCAGCAGTCAGCAACCCCACGAGGAGATTGGCCAAAACATGACCTGATCGCCGGGGAGCGATCCATCAAGCGGGGTGGAACGGAAATAATTTTCTGGAAAGACGGAGCCGTGATTTTACGGTTGGAAACTTTAGGTCGTCTTCAAACTTCAGGTCGTCGTCTCCGCTTACTAGTTAGCCCCCGCCGTCCAACTTCGTTCGGATGATGTAGCTTCAACGTCTTCGAACTGTGCATAGGTAGACTAACAAAAAAAAAGCGCGATCCTATGTAGCAATTACTGAGCCTCAAAAATCAAAATTCGGAGTTTTGACTCCTTGTGGTATCCCCCCACAAACCCACGTTGAGCACTCGGCTTTTCGGTCCTTTATGGAAGCCGAAAATAACATCAGTTTCTTTCAAATTTCCAGCGCTTATGCTACTCGATGAGTTTTATCGGTTACCTTAAAGGGCTCCGAAATCGGTCGCCCCTCTGTGATTCCTGGCAATAGCCAGATGGGCCGTAACGGACCGCGTGCCATCTCCTCTGTTTGGACGCGGAAACGCTTGAATTTCAAAATTCTGATATTATTTTTGGAATCCTCAACGAATTTTGATCATTCGACTTTTAAATTATGAAATTGACCAAAGAATCCCGAGATCGAGAGGTTGGGTGCACACGCATTGACATGATCCCCTCTCAAAATGCCGTTTCGCCCAAAAGTTGGTTTCTCAAACATTTCGTTTTCGCAATCTAACTTTTTGCCTTCCGGCAGTGCCGTTTGCCCGGGTTCTCCCGCACGTGTTGCCGGCTTGATGCGGCGGCGAGAGAGGGCGCCCAGGGGAGAGGCGCAGAGACATTTTCTTTCCCGGGCGTAATCGATTGCCTTATGCCGCCCCTGTCCCTTTAACCAGCTTTAAAATTTTGCGTCCGGTTCTCGAGTTATAGTCATTTGAACATGCAGCAGGTACCGCCAGGTGGTACCAAGTTTCATTCTCATCCTCCTCCTATAAATTCTGATGTCCCATGACAAACTATACAGTAATACCTTCCAGACTTGCCACGCTCTGGTTTCCTATTCAAATTTTAATTTGGCGCCCGCACACGGATTACCGTAGCCCGGCCGGGATTTTTGGATGATATTCCGGCGAATATTAGGGTAGTACTTGGTATGAACTGGGGATTTAGGGCTGATTGCGCTTCGGTGCTCGTTCTTCGATGACAAATATTCGAAAATTGCGCGATTACCACGCGATTTTGAGCTGAGCAAGACTTTCATAGCACGGCCTGTCAGTGGAGCAAAATATGCATGTGGGAATTACATGGTTATTCCGGTTTCTAAATTTTCAGATTTCTGTGGCTTCCTTGTTTTACTGTCGTTCGGTCTCTATCTATACATCTCTCTCTCTCTTTCGCTCCGTTTCTCTCTCTCCTTCTATCCCTTTCTCCCTCTCTATCTTTCTCTCTCCCCTCTCTCTTTCTCTCTCTCTCCACCTCTCTCTCCTCTCTCTCTCTCTCTCTCTCTCTCTCTCTCTCTCTCTCTCTCTGTTTCTCGTTCCCTGTATAGTAAGTAGTCAGTAACTCTCATGGTCCGTCAATTTGACATGCTCCGTACTTCCGTACGTGACTGTCCAAAATACACAACAAAATACTCGAGGGGGAAAAGCCCTGGGAATCGGATATCCGGTGCTCCTCGTCGTGTCCAGGGCCTATTTTTGCATCCATCCGCCCAATACCTGCAGACCGGGCGCTTTTCCCTGAATAATTGAGTGGTGAGGTGGTCCTGTGGGAATCGTGGTGTAAATAGAATATTCCTTACATTTTTCGGGGTCGACAACAATACGTATGGCAGGCTGCAAGCTCGATCAATGGATTGGTATTTGCAGCATGCTAATTTAGCAATTTTTGTCGGTTTTCTGGCTCTTAAAGGGGTTGGCAAGTATCGACCATCTTGTGTTGGGCGATAGATACCACGTGATTTAAAAGCGCCGTGGGGGCTTACGTTTATGGAGCTATCAAAGCAGGAAAAACGCTCAAATCCCGACGGGCAAAATCCTGAAACCCGGAAATCCCGACAGCAAAACATACAAAATAACTGCTTAAATGTGGCGTACAAACGATCGTGATTTCGGGATTTCGGCTGTCGGTATCTTGTTTGTCCGGCTGACGACTGTCGGGATTATGGTTGTCGGGCTTATGTTTGTCGGGATTTGCGCTGTCGGGATTATGCCGGTCGGTATTTTTGAATGCCAGAATTCCGCCGGGATTGCGCTGTCGGGATTTTATCTAGCGGGATCTTGCCTATCGGAATTATGGTTGTCGAAGAGTTTTCGTTTTTTGAAAACAGGATCACGGCAATTCCGTCCTTTCAACAGTTTCGTCCTCTTTTTAATCCAACTCAAACTTCCCGGTCCCTTGAAAAACACCAAAACCTTGCTGGCTTCATTTTCCGCGCCGTGTTTTAGGGGGCCCCGGTCTCATTTGCACCCGAAAATTTATGGCCCCATATTAGGGGCCATATTTCAGGCAGGGTCTTGTGGCAAGGCCAGGAGATTGGTGGCCTTATTTTTGGTTCCCACGCGTTTTTCGGTGGATTTTTGGTCATGTTAATACCCTGGGCCACTGTAGGGAGGGCCAACAAAAATGCAGGCATTCGCCTCGCACCAAAACATTATTAAAAAGCCCGGGAAGGGAATATTCCGGTTTTGGATCTCAAGCGTTTTTCGGTATCGTTCAATTTCACGTCAGGTTTCTCTCTTTCTCATTCTCGCTCACACTTTCCCTCCCTCTCTCTCTCTCTCACTCTCTCTCTCTCTCTCTCTCTCTCTCTCTCTCGCTCTCTCTCCCCCGCTATCTCTCTCTCTTTCGCTATATATCTCCCCCTCTCTCTCGCTCTCTCGCTCTCTCTCTCTCTCTCTCTCTCTCTCTCCCTTGCTTCTTATTTGGTTTCTGGCACCCCGCGATGTAGCGACAATTCCATAACGAACGAATTTCCGCTAAATCTGTACTTCCCGAAATACACGACGAAGCCCAATTTCCACCTCCCATCACACGGAAGCCCCGAAATAACGGTCTTTCCTAGAATTCCAGGGGCTCCGACTACGCAATCGTCCTTTTTACCTTCCAGCTTGCCATTGAAAACGTTGCGGAACTTCCCGGAGGGACCCTCATTTTTAGAAGGGGTCACCGGATTCAAAAGGCCCCGGTCATTTTGAAGGCATTTTTGGCAGTTGCGACGTTCCTTTCAGGCACTCTTCTATTCGGAACGCCGTCAATTATTCGCTCGGCTTTGCAGTTTCCTCTAAACAATTCTGCGTTTTTTCCGATGGTTCCGGGGTTTAAAAACAGCACAAAAATGCGAAATTTGGCAGACCTTAATGTATTTGCTTACGAAGCCCAAGACTAAGCAGCTTTAGCCAAAGCCTAAATCTACGCCTAACGCTAAGCCCAAGTCCCAGATTATGCATAAGCCTAAACCTAAGCCTAAGCCTAAGCCTAAGCCAAAGCTAAGCCTAAACTGAACCTAAGCCTAAGCCCAAGTCTAAGTCTAAGCCTAAGCCTAAGCCTAGGCGTAACCCTAAGCTTCAGCCCAATATACCCAAATTTTTATACAGTAAACCTTCTATTGCTCATCATGTTATTTCTCCCTCCGTCCTACACCTCTTTATGCCGGCGGCCCGGGCCGAAAATTGTAGCCATTTTCTTGTAGCTTTCGATTAGTACTAAAAATAGGTGTCACATTACGAAAATCGGCTATACGAAAATAGTATTTAGTAAGATTTTAAGTTTCTAAAGTTAGAAGCATTGTTACTGAAATTTCAGGGCAAATTATGTTAATTTTAAATAACCAAGCTTCAGTTTTTAGGCTATGACTTTTTAATGTACCTAAATTTAATCAGCTAATTGATTTCCGGGTTGACGTCAAAAGCCGGTCTTTTACGAGCTTTTTAAAGGAAACTAGGAGCGAATTTTGATGAATTGGTCGGGGCGGGAGGTGCGCAACTCTTTTTTTTGCGGTGGCTCGTAGAATATTTAACGAAACCGGGGCGTATTCTATTCACAACGAATTTTCGGCCGGGTCCGTTTCGGGTTTCCGGTTGTGTTTCAGTAATTTTGCAAAATTTCAAAGAGCTTTTAGGGCAGGTTTAAATTAAAGGCGTGGGATTGGCAGGATGTATTAAGTCGGATTACGGTGTGGTGAATGTACCGGCAGAAATGAAGTTCCCATGAAGGGAGCGAGAGAGAGGGATGGAGAGAGAGCGAGTGCGAGAGAGATGGGGTGGCAGTTTTGTTGAATTTTGTTCGTTTGCACTCTCGCTCTCCCTCTCTCTCTCGCTCTCTCTCTCTCTCTCGCTCTCTCTTACTGTCTCTTTCTCTCTGTCTCTCTCTTTCTCACTTCATAATAAAAATTCCGGATACTCTATTTTTGACTCAGCCCCTCCTACCTTGCACCGATTTTTATCTTACTTTACCAGATGGTTACAGTCGCTTCGCGACTGCAACCATCTGGCCTTCGGGCTACCCCACATGTCCCACTCCACCACATCCTTTCCTACCTCCATCAATACCCCCATGGCTGAAATCCCCTTCAAAAACTACCTAAATACCTTCCTGATGGCTTCAGATACCCCCCATGGCTGAAATCCCCTTCAAAACTACCTAAATACCTTCCTGATGGCTTCAGATACCCCCATGGCTGAAATCCCCTTCAAAAACTACTTAGATACTTTAAATGATTTAAATAATAAATTAACATAATTAAAAAGTATTAAAAGTATTAAAGTAACTCAAGAAAGCCCCTGGGCGCGCGAAGGGGCCTGGGGAAGAGGGGCGAAAGGAAAGGGGGCGTGGCCTCCCGACAGAGGGGCCCCCACTCGTTTTATTAAGGCGCCACTTTCAAAGTTAATTTTAATAATTTAAATTAAAACTTTTTCATAATTTTTTCATCAGTTTGGGGGTTTCTGACCATGCTCTATCCGAATCCGAAGAGAGCTAAGCTCTGCCTTTCCCTTCGAGTTGAATCCGGGACATGACGGACGGACGGACGGACAGACACCACTACTTTTTTATTATAGTTGATTTCGGAGCTTTTCCCACTTCCATAAAAAGCGCAGACAGCTAGACCGGGATTTGCTTGCAAAAGCTAAAGCCGTACCAGATCTTATCCGAATTACTGCGGGAATACCTTCCCTATTTTCGTGATAGCCTTGTTTGGGGGCCACTTGACTCATCCCGCAGCTTTTGCTGAATCTGGGCGGATATCCGCATCCCGTCATGACGATTAGCAAAAAAGCCAAAATAGGAAAATAGCTCGGGTGCCGAGGGTAAAATTAGGCCTATCTCCAGGGGCTTTTAAGGCTTAGATTTTTTCCAGATTTTTTCCAGACTTTAAAGGGGTTTTTGGAGACACATCTAACTGATAAAATCAGAAGCCAGAAAGCCAAAAAGCCCAGCTGCTAACCGCGACGGACCGCCTGCACGCTGCGTGTCGCGGTGCGGCCAACCGTAGTTTCCTTGCCTTGCCGATCCCTTTAAATCGATCCATTCGAGCTTAAAGATCCAAAATCGCTATCTTCCAGGTTCCTTTAAAACTAAAAATATATACCCACTGACGCGTCAGTTCAAGCTACACACCCCTTAAAATAGAAACCGCCCCGCAATAGGCTTATTGGCGTGCATATGTTATATGGTTCCCTAAACGACACCATGGACTCCCCGGGGTGGTCCCGTGGCCGCATCCGAGGTGGCGAAATTGCCATATTTTGGTCCCGTCTGAGATTATATAAAAGCTACAAAAGGCCGGGATCCCGCAAATATTGCTCTACTTGTTTCTTTAAGCTCGAACGAGACCCAGATTTGAGTCTGAGCTTTGAGTTGATGTTCAGGCTCAACTGGTCCCTTGAGCGCGTTGAAAATGTAGTTTTTTTCTAGCAGCCATTCTTGTTTGACGCATTAATGGAAGGTCTTGGAGTAGATGCCTCACCACCCCGTCACCATACTACATGTATACTTGGCGAATTCGAGTCTGCAACTTGTAGTCAATTAAAACCAGCAAAACATCATTACAATAAACAAATTAGCGTGAGCCCCGGGCCATGTGGCCCGTGGGAACGCGCCTGACTTTTGGCGATACTCGCAATTTCCATGGGAGCCCGGAAAGGCAGGTAGGGCCAGTAGGGTCAGGTAGCTGATTTGTCATCTGGTGCGTGTTCTTGGGTGAGATTACTAGGCTGTATTTTCACAAGGTATCTTAGCTTTTGAATCAGAAGTCGGCGGTAGTAGTTTCGGGTATCCCGTCTCAAAAAATCGGGTAGCTCCGGAAAAATATAAATTTTTGTAAAGTTTTTTTCGCATTTTTATTGATGTTCTGGATGTTTACATACGTGAAACGTCTAAAAATGTGATAAAGAGCATTGTAAAGTTAATGTGAAATTTTGGCTTTTGTATAGACAAAGTCGGCTTTCACCGGGTTCATTAGCCAAAATAGGGTTAACCCCTCCGGATTTTTAAAAAATTTGAACTTTTTAATTTTGCATTTTCCAAAACCAGAATCACCATTTTTAACCTTATAACCTTATCCCGGAGGCTATTTTGCCATCTTTGTTGGAAATGCCCGATTAAAGGGATGCCCAACCTTTCCGAGAGTCAAAAAGCAAAAACCATGCCGCGGGTGGGGGTCGAACCCGGGCCCCCATTTTGTAGGCCTGGATGCTATCCATTAGGCCATAGTGGCAAGCCATTGCTCGGCATGGGGACGCCACAAGAGGGAAAGGGGCCGAATTCTGTGCGGCACTCGGCCCCCCGTTACCGCGCGGAATTCGCGCGTCAGTTGTACTGCCCGGAATATATAACTATATATTTGCCGCCAAGACCTTGGGTATCCCTTTAAAGACCCGTGCCCGGAGCAGAAAAATGCCAGACGGGCCAACGATTCCGTATTCCGTCATAATACGCACCGGACGGACTGTTGTCATGAGAATTTTATTATTTTTACGATTGCCCGAAATTTTTGGGGCCCACGATCGTGGTGGGCTAATGGGTTTGGTGGGAAAGTGGTGAGTAGCGGGAGTTCGAGGTGGCGGTTCTATGTGCTAGAGAATAGTATGCTTTTTTGGGTACTCCGGATGCGGTTTAACAGGATTAGAAATGGAGTGACATGTCTTTTGATTTCAATACCGTATAAAAAGGTTCCGTACCCCGCCTAAGCCTAAGCCGATACCTAGGCGTAAGCCTAAGCCGACTAAGCCTAAGCCTAAGCCTAACCCCTTCAATTGAATAATTTCTAATCTTCTCCATGCCCCAACAATTTCCCTTCGCTTCCGCAAATTACGGTCATTTTTCAACCCATCCTAGCTTCCACCACCCCAAATTTTCCCATATTCCAAATTTGATCCCAAAAAACCCACCCAGACGCTTCCCAAAACCACAAACAAATCTTTGACCATCGCTAAGGGCAACTTTTCGACATCCATCCCCCTTCAAAAAGGAGAATAACATGACTAATTTCGGCTTCAGAATTTAGGGGGAGGGGGCGCTGAGTCGGGCTCTCCTCTTCTTCTTCTCCTTCTTCTTCTGCAACATGTTTTTGACACAATGACGACAATTTTCGCACCCGCCGTGCCATCCCCGGAATTCAGCTCAGCCACAATGCCCATTCTTTGGCTCTGATTCCGCTATTAAACTAATTCTGACCACCTGACAACGTTGTCCTGACTTTTTGTTACATTTTTCCAAGTCCATGTGATTGTGGCAAATTGCAGGTCTTGGTTACTCCGATTTTCGGGATTGCCCATTGTTCCAAAAGTTGCGAGGCGAGCCCAAGTTCGAGATATAATTTAACGTTTTTTTAGTAAATTGCAGGGTTTCCTGGTTTACTGTAGTGGACTTAAAGTTTGAATTAACAGATTTTTCTTGATAAGTCAAACGGTTCATGATGTAATTTTGCAAAATAAGCAGCCATTCTTCTTTCACAAGCGCTTTGATAGTTATCAGGACAGAAAATTTGATTTTTTTTAATCAGTTAGTAGAGATCTTTGCTAGTATTTTGTTTTCTCTATCTCTCTTTCCCCCTCTCTCCGTTTCTCTTTTAACTGAATCATCAGAAACCTTAAAATATACCGTGTCTTGTACTATTTCGAGTTTCTGTCTTACGCAACCAAACTTACAGTCACGGGGCAACATCCCTGTCCATCTCACTCTCACTCTCACGTACTCTCTCTCTCTCTCTCTCTCTCTCTCTCTTTCGGCCGGCCGGCAGCTAGTCCATTTCGGGGAACATTATGGCTTCTCCTTAAAGGGGCTGGCCAAAACGCCCCTTTAATCCACACCCCACCCCCTCTCCCGGAAAATATTAATTGGATGGCCTTTCCCACACCCAGGATCCCTATCTCCTGGTTTCTACTTATTTTTGAAATTTCTAATCAGAAGCCATTTTGGATATCTCGAGGGTACCAGCAGAATCACTGTACTCAGGTCCTTGACTAGACAGGAATTTCTTAGCTTTTAAGGAGTCCAAGGCTAGTTTAAGCGCAAGCCTAAGACTAAGCCTACGCCTAAGCCTAAGCCTATGTCTAAGCGTACGCAAGCCCAAGCATACGCCCAAGCCTAAGCCTAAATTTTAAAAACACTTCTGGCCCAATTTTAGCCACTTAGATGACCGTCATTTTCTACATAAATATACTTTCCCCTCTCCCCCCTTCAGTAATGCCAGGGTCCACGCAATTTTTGGAAATTTTTCGGCGGCTCAGGGACATTCGCAGGCGACGACGAAGCATTCAAATGTGCCAATTTTCCAGACCCCGTTTCCGCCGAATTCTTGTTTTCTCAATTCCTCAATTCCTCCCATCATTTCCTCGGGTTGGACGGTATTTTGCACTTGAAAAAAGCTGTACTCCTCGTGTTCTCCGGCAGATTAATTTTTTCATCCCCGGGCAATTTTCCAGTTAATCTTCCACAAACTGTTGAGATATCAGATCCGCCCGGCCCGGTGGGGAGATTAGCGTGAAATATATGAAAAATTTTGATCCTAAATTTTGTGGGTCTGCAGATTTGGGTATTATATTATTGAGGGGGATTAATTTTTTGAAGTCCTTGATTTTGTGGAAGATATTGGAAGCTGTTGCGATATTTTGGAATCTTCCCTCTTTTGCTTCAAAAACAAGCGTGACTTTTACCATGTTTTTCTATTCTTCTTTTTTATATACAATTTGCGTTCTTAACGTCCAGGTTGTTGCTTGTTATATCTTAAAGATTCCAAAAATCTCTAAAAGGGAAGGGCACACGCCATAATTTCGTCAAACGCTCGCGGCTACCCCGGGTAATCACATGGAAACACGATGCGCGCCGATTCCTGCCGACCCGTGACAGAGATACAGCACTTCCGGAAAATCATGATTTACATGCGAAAAATTAGATCGGGGAAGGTTTATTAGGCTCTCCATCAGTATGGATCACCGGTTGAATGGCCGATTGGCAACTCGCTGATAGGATACTGACGAGGTACGGATCCGCCGTGATTTCGTTTTGCCTTTTGACAATTTTTTTTGCAGAAGTCCACAACTTTTCTTAAATGTGTAAATACTCATTTGAAGCCGTATAATACCTCTAGCATTCATAAAACTTTTTCGAAAAATTTTGTTTTTCCAATCATTCGAGCATCCATCGACCCAACGGCTTATCAAATTCACTAATTTTGGAAAATTTTTATGAAATCGCTGTCTAACGAACTTGACCAGGGCCCTTAAACAGGATAAGGTGATAATGCAAACCAAACTAGAGCGTCACGCTTGGCTTGGGCAAAAATTTTTCCCCATAATTTTTTGATAGTTTGACAGCCGATGGATGGGTGGAAGGTCGAAAAAACAAAATTTTTCGAAAAAGTTTTTATTTGAATGCTAGAGGTATTATACGGCTTCAAATCCGTATTCTTACACATTTAGGAAAAGTTGTGGACTTCTGCAAAAAAAAATTGTCAAAAGGCAAAACGAAAAATCACGAGCGGATCCGTTCCCTCGTCAGTATCCTATCAAGCGAGTTGCTTACCAATCGGCCATTCAACCGGTGATCCCATACTGTGGGGGCCTAATAAACCTTCCCCGGATTCTAATTTTTCGCATGTAAATCATGATTTTCCGGAAGTGCTGTATCTCTGTCCACAGGGCTCGGCAGGAAAATCGGACAGCGGCATCGTGTTCTCCATAGTCGATTACCCGGGGGTAGCCGCGAGCGTTTGACGAAATTCCAACCTGTGCGTGTGCCCTTCCCTTGTAAGCTTAGCCAAAAAGCGTCCAATAAGCTTTTTCAGCCTGAAAAAAAGCCAATTTTTCAGTAAATCAAGAACTTCCACTTACTTGGATCCATCGTTCCAACTTTTGCTTCTTCCTATGCAAATTTCTAGACAATTTACGAGCCAATACCGATTTTCAGCCTCTCCAGCCGACAGCCGGGTAACAAAAAACGTACGCTCCGTACTAAAAAATGCGCTGCTCTACCGTAATCCTGGTCGCGTGCCTGTGCCTGCTCGCTATTGTCGCCGAAGCCCAGCCACGGCTGCCTCTCCTCGAGACGCGTATGCGGAAAAAGTACGGTAGTTTTCGGCGAATTTTAGAAAGCAGATGAAGTTTTTGTGATATATTTTAAAACTATTATTTCCAGCTCAGAACCCTTCATGCTGAACGGGCGACTGCGTGAGTATGGAGACTTGTAAGTTTTTGAGAAATCTTAGGTATTAGAATTAAGGTAAAATAATCGTGCGCGTAGAGCACGGGCACAGCCAATACAAAGCCTAAGCCTAAGCCTAAGCCTAAGCCTATGCATAAGCCTAACCCGCTTTCTTTATAATTATATGCTAATTTCCTTCCTTTTCCAGCAGTCCCTCCTTCCGGCCATCCGCCGAATTCGTCGGCCGGGCCCCGATGGTGGTGATCGACGGCCGCGTGTTCACGTTGAGAGATTGAATTTTTTCCTCCCTTTCCAGCCCCCTTTAAATTATCCACATTCCCCATATCTACCCTCTATAAGTAATGCCCTAGCCCCGTTAAGTCGTATATTTGCAATTGAAATTAAGCCCTGTCCCTGGTCGGATAAACGTTGTTGTAGTTTGTATCATGACATGCTATAAATAAAAATATCAAAATAAAGCAATAGGCAGAAATTGTGCGACAGTTGGTGCAAGTATAAGTTTGTAAGGGTATCGGTGCAACCTAAACGCGCCAAAATAGCTTCAAGGCATAACTAACGAGCCTCAGCCTTAGCCTAAGCCTAAGCACAAGCCTAAGCCTAAAGCTAAGTCCATGCCTATGCCTAAGCCTAAGCCTTAGCCCAAGCCCAAGCCTAAAGACTAGGCGTAAGCCAAAGAAATTCCGGCTGAACCGAAAATCCCATGGAAACTCCGCTACCTCGTAAAATGCACATTACAAAAGCCATAAATATCGGAGAGTCGGCCGAATATCCACGCTTAAAAACATGAGCGGAACTGGGCGAACTAATATAAGTTTTCGCTTAGGTTTAATAGTTACCGAGAAAACTCCTGTCCCTGAATTTTTTATGATTTTTTTATGATATAGGGGGTTTGTCGGGGATTTGGCCTTTTAGGATTTTGGTTGTTCAGATGCTTGATGTCGGGATTATGGCTGTCTGTCGGGATTTTGCCATTTTCCCCTAACCACCGAACAAAGCCCAACCATTCGATCTTCCACATCGTCGCTAGGACACCCCCGCAGACGGGGGAAAACGGCCCGGGTTTTACGAGCGGCTTATTTTGCCACGCCAGCCGACCCCGCGAAGCTATTACACGCGCCCTTCCGTCGAAAATTGTTCGTTCGTTTTTGGTGGTGTTTTACTATCGAACCAGTCTGGAAATTTCGATCTTTTTTTTCAGGCTTTAAATTCTCTGGGCGCAAAAAATCCTTTAAAACCGCGGCAGAAAAACTGCTTGGCGACTTTTCAACTTCAAGTACTTTTTCTAGAACCCATGACTTACCCAACCCATTACGCAAATCCGGTTGACCAAAAACTATCGACACAAAAACGCTGAATTTAATGTAAAAAACAGTTGCTCTTGAAAAATTGTTGGTGCTTAGCCATCCGTCAGCCATTACACACCTAATAACGTGCCATACATATCTTAAGAGTTTTGCCTATTCCTGGACCGTGAGGACGGAAGTTGGATGTTCCCGTATTTGCTAACGAACCAACTACCGCGTATCAGCTTATCGTAAAACGGCCGTGTCTATGTCTCCCAAATCGATTTTTCCACATTTCCGATTTATGCTAGCCAGCCGCCGGACATACTGCCCAGAATAAACGACATTTTTAAGACGTTTTCTCGTCCAAATCTTTGAGGGGGGTTGGTAGGCTGGGAAAAGCCGTGAATCATTTTGCTTGCTCTGAAACGCATTTTTGAGGCAAAATAAATACGTTTTCTCGGCCCACCAGCTGAACGTTTAGATGGATTTGGCGAATCTAAAATTTTGCATCGTCCTTTTTATATCCATTACTTTTAGCTCTATACGTATTTCAAATCACAAAAAAACTGCCCGGAACCTGCTTAAAAGTTCTTGAGTCTGGTCAGTGCCTTCCAAACATGAGCAAGCTCTGCGGCGTCCAAAATAAACAAACATTTCGCGGCGGGAGAGCCTGTTCTGCGCCCAAAATACTTGAAAAACGTCTGTGCTCTGATATCTTTTTCAATTTTCCGGTATTTGGATTTGTATCAATTCCAGCGGCTCCAATTTATGCATGAAAGGGCCGATCCTGATCTTGTGCTTTTGCTCGGTCGTGTTTTTACTGCTCTACGGGAAATTCGGTGATTTGGCAAGGTACGTTGGCCATAAAGTGTGGAAATACACTTTATAGGCATTCTTAATACCTGTAAAAATGGTTAATAAATTTTATGCCCCAAAACAACATCTAACTCGATTTTCAGTCAATCCCAATACGAAACTCTGCTCGGGCGGATCAGTTGGCCGGATCTTGGGGCAAATATCGATACCCCAAGCTTTCACACGACAAGAAAACCACGCCGAAATCGAAAACTTATCGTACCGCCCGATTCCGATAACGACTACACCGAGCTTGATGTATTCCCGTTTGACAGGACACCGATCGGGCGGTAGGTATCGAAACTCAACAAAAACACCCAGGTTTAGACCTAAAATCATCTTCTGGGGCTCGCGTGTTTTCTCCGAGAAAATGCCTGTAAATTTTCAACAGAGCTGCCCGGAAATGAAGGTCTGTAAGTGACTATTAGCTGTGAAAAGAGCAAATTTACGCTAATTAATGATACCATTTAAAGTATCGCTGTATCTTTCACTCTGACCAATCGCTTATCGCAGATGCTGATGCGGTGATATTTCACGAGGCTGATACACCTTTGCAAAAGTGTGTGGTATAAAAAAAATAAAGATAGCTTTTTAGAGCTAAACTCCTGCAAATACCCCGAAAACCTCACCAACGCTTTATTTGGTATACGCTCGAGTCGCCGGCGAATACCCATAGACCGCTGGATAATTATCCGGGTATAGAAATCTAAAAATAAAATTAAACGTCGTGTTAAATATACGATCAAAAATATGCGAAGTTTCAGCCCACTTTTTCAATTGGACAATGACCTATCTGCCCGAGGCCGATGTCTATTACCCCTATGATGCTGCCTGGATCACGAAAAAGGTTGCTGAACGGAAAAGTATGATTTTTTGGGGATTATAGAGCTTCGGGCTTTTATTTTAATGGTAACATCAATTTAGACGTACCCTTCAACCCACCGGTCATTCCTGATAAGGAAATATCTAAAAATCGAAGCTTACAAATCATCGGCATGATCTCGAACAATGTGCATATGAGGCTCAAATTTATCACCGATCTGCACAAGTCAGAAAGTTTTTAATATAGATTGTAAATTATTTTTAAAGGAAAGTTAATGTTGCCTTGCTTGGTGCGGCGGCATTCGAAGAAAAATGGAGAAATATTTGCCCAAGATCGGAGGGGAGTGAGTTAAAAAGGCATCTAACTTTTGAAAAAATTTTTCAGATGCTTGTATCAAGAAGCTAGTCGAGGATAGCTACTTTTTCATAGCTTTGGAGAATTCTATTTGTACTTGGTGCGTCGGGATTTTTAGCCTTAAAGTAATGACTTCTAGGTACACTACGGAGAAGTACTTTGGGCGCGCCGCGTGGAACAGCGTGCCGATAGTTTGGGCAAGAGAGTCGGGCGGGAATAAGTAAGTTAAGCTGTTTTCTCTTTTATTGTATGCTTTAGGTTTTTTGCTTTTTTTATTTATGTCCCCTTTATTGTTTTCGTTTTAGAATCTTCCCCCCAAAATCCGTTATCTTTGTCGAGGACTACCAATCTTACGAAGAAATGGCAAACCACCTAAAATATTTGATGCGCAACGCAACGGCTTATGCGGAATATTTTGAGTGGAGGTTGTTTATCTATTGTTATGAAAATGTATATTTAGAAAAACCCACACGATGGGTAATCGGGGGAAGACCCAGGAATGCGCGTTGTGCAAAAGATTACTAGCTGATGATGGGGCCTTCAAAACGGTAAGGCTGCCCTTGCTCTCAAGCTCTACTTTGCTTTAGTACGAATCTCCGATCTCGTGGTACTCCGAGCATTCTGCTTGCTCTTCCGAAGTGCCGGACCGCTTTTTACAAAATTAATAAGCTGGAAGCAGTTTTTCAAGACGATTCGGGTTTTTCATTGTGATTATAATACCGTTACGGGCTACGCTTACATTTCACTTTTCTTGATTGTTCACGGGTGTGAGGTGTTTTCTGGCACAAGACTTCTCTGGTTTGTGGTTTTATAGTAGGGCTAATAATAAATTGGTTATCTATATATGGTTTTCTAACAGGAATAAAAGTAAATTTATGTATCAACAGTGTAGGTAAAATGGTGAAGTAGCATAAAGTCTAGTAAATTCTCTCCCGACAACCTTCAAGTTTTTTGTATCTTGGTCTTTATTACGTTTTTAAAGGGCTAGACAATAATCGATGCCGCGAAAACAAAACTCCTAGAGAATATTGTCTCCATATCTGACGTCACAACTTCGACAGGTTTTCCAGAAAGCGTTAGCAGCGCATCATATTTTCTCTGCATTTTCTAGTCTTTGGCGGTTGGCACTGATAAGACCGAACATATAGGGGATGTCAGATCAGTTTGGGCACCTTTTTGCTCTTTGGATCTTTGCCAGATGCTTAGAATATTGTTTTCGGTCCTCGGAATCTTTTCCTATTCCGCGCTTGCCGTTCACGGACGTGGATGCGAAGATGGCGCCTACGATTGGTCAGACAAAAACGAGTGTATTCAAGCGTTTGGTGCTGGTGCGTTTCGCGGTTCCTTGGCATGCTATAAAACTACGAGAATATACAACCCATTTAAGTAATTCTATTACAATTTTAGTAGTGGACCAAAACGCAGCGCGTCAATCCTGTATCCACCTCGACTATTTTCAGGTTTGGCAAGTTTTGCATTGTCTGTACTTCTAGTTCCAGGGCCAGCTCGTCCAGCCACATTCGCTTTTCGAAAATACCCAAGTGGCGACACTCGTAAAAGGTTTGGTGGCAAAAATCCATCAAATCTTTTTTTAGGTCTCGGCCAAAATTCGTTTATCGGCGTGGAAAAGTCGAATAACGTCAGTTGGACGTATGTTGATGGGACCGAATTAGTGTACCGGAATTGGGCGGGTAGGTTAGCGCTATGTAGCTGTTAGTGGAAATTCCCCGGCTTCTTTACACAGTTTAACGATCCGCGCGCTATACATTTTCAAATTATGCTAGTTATAAGTATCTAATCATTTTCTAGCCGGTGAGCCCAACCCAAACCACGCCTGCGCCGCCATGCAAATCGACGGGCAGTGGCGATCGGTGGACTGTGATACGGCGATGTCTTTCGTGTGTTCGTATCCAGATAATAAATAAATGCCTTGACTAGACTTAAAGCTTTATGGTCTTCACAACTTTGATGTCGGAGAGCGTTGCGATTCCAAAGCTTTTCGCACAAGTTCCACCCCGTCTATGGCACATCCTTGGAAGAGAGTTACACCGGAACCGCCGTGACCGTAGTTGTGGATTACTGGGGTCTAGAAAAGCTAAAGTTTAATAAAGTATACTAGTCGATGCCTAAAGGTATATTTTCGAGCTCTGAGAGTATTACCATTTTCCCGGCGACCAATCTGTTCTCAAGCTCTACCCTCGGTGAATGTCTGCCAGGCCTCAGCCCAACACGATGGGACACGATTTCGGCTTCCTAAAACAATACGAATTCTATTTTCCCAAGGTTTAAGTAAACCCTCAACGCCGGCATCCGCTTTGCATTCTCCTCGAAGATCCATTTTACGGTCGCTGGGCGTACCGACAAGTCCCAGTCATCTTTTTCGGCTGTTCCTCCGAGGACGGTCGTTTCGGAGCTAAAATTTCAAGCTTTAACGTTTTTGAAGATCGTCAAAGGCTACAACTATCTACTTGGGTACCTACTTTGGCAAAATGTACATCTCGTCGTCAAGGTAAAAGTGCTTGATGGTTGGGCATTTGACTCGGATCACCTGGCCTCTAAAGGATGATTTTCTACCCTGAAAACTCTTAAAACCTGATCGGGTGCACCGTCTTATCGCCCACTAACTTTATGGCCCCCAGGCCCGAGCAGTTCACGATGGCGTCGTACTAAAAAATTAAAAGTTTATTTAAACCTAAAAATAATTACTTTGTTGCCCAGGTCATCTAGCGATTCTAGAATCCTCTTCTGAATGATTCCGCCGTTTTGCCGGAATCTAGAAATGTTTTTGAGTTGAATAGGTTGTTACGTTTTTAATACTGAAGCTTATAAACAGGGAAGTTTCTGAAAAAAAAACGAATAGAGAAATATGGACCAACTTTTTCAACAAATAACGCATATGAAGTCCGGTTTCCAGGAAGACTGTAGTGTAGAACCAACCTTGCCTAAAAACATTCTTTGAACGCTGTATCTTTTGCGTTTTCGGTCCCTTGAGGCCCAACCACATTTTTCTAAAGGGCTCTCAACTTTAAAAACATACTCCGCGGGATACGCTTCCGTGCCTCGTACTGCCAAGATCTCATCTGCGGGCAGCTCGCGGAATTGCAGGAAGAAATCAGCAAATTCGGGTCTTGGGACGGCTTTGCGCAGGAATTCGTATCTTAAAAATTCCAGTCGGTAAATAAGTACAAGAAAATCTCCTTTAAGAAAAAAATGTTTACCCGCTAATAATCATCGCGCCGTGGGTGGGATGTGACCGGGCGTAGCCGAGAATATAGGAAAACGTCGCGCCCAGCCAACGTCTGAAAAATATATCCTAGAAATACGATACCTTACACCTACAAAGTAGTAAGTTATTATTTACTTAAGGGTTTCTGGTGGTATACTCTCGCCAAGAAGGTATGGATGCCAAAATCCGGCCGCAATATCGGACGTCAAGTCTGGGGAAAATTCGCCGGCGACGATGGTAATCTTGAAAGCTATGATTTTTAACTATTGATTTTTTTAATCTACTGGCTCCTGACGAGGACCCTCATTAAATCTTACTTACCTCAGCATCCGGAAATTTTTTCTGAAGCTCGCAAGCTTGGCTGAGCCCGATGATCCCCGCACCAACGACCGCGATGCGCTTCGGCATTCGTGTGAAGCGTGTTTTAAGACCAGAAAACCACAGGAAAAATGGAGTGGCACTCGGATGCACCCCGGATTGTGGGTTCTCGTTTCGCTTATCAGTCATCGTCCGAAAATTATTACCCGGCCAGCCCCCCGGTACAGCCATACGGAATGACCGCCAGCACGTGTATCCATGAGAGTCTCTGAGCGAGGGAATTGGTGGGGTGATCGAGTGTTAAAAAGCTTAAAAAATACTTCGGAATATTTTATCCCATCGAAAAATTAAAAAATTATTGGAAACGTTTCGGAAACTAGTTTAAAAGCGCAGAGAAGCGGAATACCTGCAGATAACGTTTTTTAAAAAGCAATCGGCAAGCTTTTCCTATGACCGTCGCATTAACTATACATATATCGTATTCAAGAGTTTATTTGTGGTATATACCCGTATTTAAGAGTTTTAAAAGTTCACGGCGTGCAAATTTTTGACTTCCCAAGCCCTTTAACCGGTAAAAGTCGTACTCTTGCGCCCAAAACCTGCCAAAAGGAATTGTTTCCCGTTTGGAACCACCCCTCTTTCGGATCAAGGCTTGGACTATGATAGGGAACTCTATCTTTCTCCCTTTTCTGCCCCCATACCGGTCTGCGGTAAGCGGGCATTTTCTGGGAGGCACGGCTGGGGGTCGAACCCGGGTCGCGCGGGTGGGGGTCATTCCCTGGCACCACTAGGCCATGGGCACCGGCGATTGAGGCTGCCCTGTCGGCGCCTAAAAACGCTTTCTCCGCCTTTCCAAATCTGTAAGTTGCGATTTTTCGCTTTTATCGCATCCTAAATTCGATCCAACTGATGTATTCTAGTAGTTGCTTAGGTTTTACTAATTTTATACTTATTTTGAGGTAGATTCTAAGCACTAGGAATGCCGCAATTTAGCCTTTTATGCGATTTCCGGTTTCTTTCGTTCAGCTCTCGTTTTATCCCTATTTTTCTTTATGTTTAGTATTACTTGGAAATCGGAAAAAATTATTCTATACCGTAAACGATTCTTACCATTTTTTCAGGTAACTTGATGTAATTTTTGGACTCCGATGCTTGAAAAACGGCATTTCTTCGCCTATAGATTTTGTAGCAATTTATGCTCATCTACGAAGCGCTTCAGGAAGACCTGTCAGTTGTAAATGTTTTGTATGGGTGTTATATTTTATTTTTAATAAAGGTATTGATATTTCTCCGTCTCTGGCTTTTTAGCGTTAATTTCCGCATAGCCCCAGGGCCACCTTCCCAGCGCAGGGTTCCGAAAATTTGAATGGCACGCCTCAGGCGGGTGTGTGTTGATTTATGATGGGCATGAGGTGAGAGAGAAAAAAGAGAGAGAGAGGGAGAGAGAGAGAGAGAGAGAGAGAGAGAGAGAGAGAGAAAGAGAGAGAGAGGGAGAGAGACTTTGACAGCAAACCTATTGCGACGACCAACCATCAGCTAGAGAGCATGCAAATCGAGAGGATCTCGAGAAATTCCTCTAGTGTGTGCGTATTGCGGTATCTGGCAATCGGTGCATCTGCTGGGGGCTATATCTGCCCCACCTCACAGCCCCAGGTCACATCTCCCGCCAATAGTCCTCTACCGTAAAATGCCGAAAATGCCCGGCGGGGTCGACTCCACCCCTTTTGAAGGGGAGGATGCAACGTTTGGGCAGTATATAAGTCCTGGTCAACGGCCAGAGTTTGCTTATATTTTTTCCTGGCTGACCTAACGAACTCCGACCTCCCTGGACTACTGTAGAGTCGATAATCGGTTGTTAGCAACTGTATTTCGCAACTATTTTGGAATCTAGACCCTTTTTTAAACCCAGAGTTTGTATGCGATCTATAAATCATATGGGCAATGAAAGTATTTTTTTAAATAGTTATAAGCATTAATGCTAGTTTAGGTAGCTATCCCTAGTATAATCTTTAGATTTTCTATTATAATAATAATAATAATTTATTCAACACTAAGGTTTCAATGAGAAACGCTTAAAAGTGAGGGAATATGGGAGGAAAAACGAGAAAGAGGAAAAAAATTGGAATAGCAAGAAAGAAAAAAGTCAATAATGATGAGGAAAGGGGCATGGTTATATAAAGGTTAAGATAGTACATAATCCATTGGAATGAGTTTGGCTATAGATTTACGAAAACTTTCACATGTTGAAGCAGAGACGATTGAGGGGGGGAGGGAATTCCAGGTTGAGCAGGTTCTTGAGCTAAAAAAGGCTTTGTGGTAGGATTTTTTAGACGATATTAGAGGTCGTAGTTTGTAGGGGAGGCCACGAGTGGAAGAAGCATTGGTACTAAAAAATGTGCTAGTAGAAACATTAGAAGAGTAATTATGGAGTTTATAAAAGGAAGGGAATAGTCAGCAATTGTGTTCCTATAGTTCAGCGGTTGGAGATTGAATTGTTCTAGTGCCGAACGATAAGACTTGTAATCAACCCTACATCGATAGCAAACTTTTCTAAGAAAATCCTTAAGTATATGTTCGATTGCAATGCGATCTTTTTTAAAAGGGAGAGGTTACAGGTGAGGGCATACTCAATTATAGGTCGAGCATAGACATTGAACGCTTTTGTATAAAGACTAGGAAGTCGACTACGGAAAATTTTAAAAAGAAGAAAGCAAACTCGCGCGGCCTTCTTCGTGACATGGAGAACATGTGGTGACAGGCTGAAATCATTGGACAGTAGAACACCTAAATCACGTATTTGTGTAGCCTGAGGCAATATCTGGCCATTAATAGAATAGCAAATTTTAGGATTACGCTTCCCATAGTGCATAGACGCACATTTAGGGATAGCAATGAATAGCTGATTGTCAGCAACCCATTTCTCCAATTTATGGAGCTGTTCGGGCAAAGTAGAGGGCATGGTCCGACCAAAGTGGCTGATTAATTTTAGATCGTCCGCAAAGAGTAGCCCATCGGGCAGATTTTGCTCATCATTTAGGTCGTTAATGAAAATAACGAATAGTAAGGGACCAAGTACGCTGCCTTGGGGACTCCGGAGATAACTGGGGCTGGATTAGATAGACAATCGCTGACCCGGACCATTTGTTGCCGCTCTAATAGCCAGGATCGAATCCAATTCAGAAGTGGTCCTTCAATCCCATAGCTAGCAAGTTTAGAAAGCAATCTGTTGTGATTAACGGTGTCAAAGGCTTTACAAAAATCGACGTATATAACGTCTGAAAAGAGACCCGAATCTTCAGCCAGCAATAGACTTTGAATGTGGCTCAATAGCTGGGAGGTTGTGGACCTTTGGGGCAGGAAGCCAAACTGCCTTTCTGATAGCAATTTGTTAGTTTGAAGAAAGTCTTGAATCGCCCGTCTGACAAGTTTTTCCATGATCTTGGAAAATGTACTTGTCAGACTGATTGGACGATAGTTTGATGGGTCCGACTTCTTGCCCTTTTTG
Organism: Mesorhabditis spiculigera; assembly: GCA_958295435.1. Lineage (NCBI taxonomy): Eukaryota > Metazoa > Nematoda > Chromadorea > Rhabditida > Rhabditidae > Mesorhabditis > Mesorhabditis spiculigera. The sequence goes on along the minus strand of CATQJA010002709.1, from coordinate 4,165,889 downwards.
TAGATCGGCTCTATATACGCTATCTTCCAGCTAGATGGCACAGTTCCGGTATGGATGGAACGATTAAAGATGATAGATAAAGGCAGGGCTAAAGATGTAGCAAGGCCTTTACCAGATAGGCTGGGACCGGATCTGCGGTTTTGGTAAATTTTGGCTTTAGTGACGTCATAATGAGCCTCTCAATGGTATGAGGGGCAAGGTCCAGAAATTGCAACGATTCGTTTGTCCGTCGGGGAAAGTAGGTTGGGGTGAATGAGGCATGATTAAATACAGCAGAGAAATAAGTTTGCAGAATTTGTGCCTTTTCACCATCAGTGGATGCCATTTCACCATTAGTTCCGGATAGGGAAGGGATAGCAGATGGAGGTCTGACCACTGATTTGACGTGCCGATAAAATCGTTTAGCTGCACTCATTCTATCAAGCTTGGAGCTGTTATCCACAAAGTTTAGCTCTTTATGCATAGTTTCTTCGTTGAGAGCCATTTTTAGCTCTTGGACCACATTCTTATATTCAATAGTATTGCCAAAGATACGCCAAATTTTGAGCTTTTTCTTGTGGAGATCTGTAATTTTTGCGGAGGGTCGCATTTTGTAGGCTTTTTTTTAGCGGAACAAATTCCTCAACAAGTTCAGCTAGAAAGTTATTGAGAATTACTTGAAGCTCTTCAGCATTTCCTTCACAGAAATTCCCAAAGCCAGTTCACCCCGCGATTCTTGCATTCATTTTTTTCATAGTCGGCCCGGCGGAAATCCTTTTCTCCGGACACCGTCGGGGCAAAGTGACTCATCACAATATTAAAAGTGACGGACCGGTGATCGCTGAAAGGCTCCCCAACATCCAAGGAATCGATTAGCCCGGGGGTGGGGTGAGGACAAGGTCTAGAATATTGTGGAATCGAGTAGGAGTTGTGACCAGTTGGGAAAGGCCCATTTTGGAGGCAAAACGGACTAGCTCCTGACAGTTATTACATTTCGTGGACTTTTTGATCCAATCAATATGTGGGGCATTTAGGTCGCCAAGGATAATATAGGGCATAGTTGATTTTGCAAGAATTTTTGTGGAAAAATTGTAGCAATGATTGGAAGGACTGGGAATGTAGGGGTGGTAGCAGAGTGAGTCGCAGGGCCGTTTTTGTCTTTTTAATAAACAGATCAAGACATAGAACTTCGAGTTCAGTGGAGCATTTAGCTTGCAGATTTTTAGATGGCTGCGATAAATGACTGCTATGCCCCCTCCATGACCTTGTCGGTCTTTTCGCAATATAGAGTAGCCAGGTATGGTTAGAAGAGAGTCAACAATATCATCCTTTAGCCAGGTTTCTGTTATAAAAACAATATCTAGTTCAGTCAATAGTAGCATAGCATTTAATTGTGCCAATTTTGGATAAATAGACCTGGCATTGATTAGGCTAGCACGGATAACCGGATTGCTTACTTGGATTTTTTGTTCCACACGCGGCTCGACTCCTTCTGGATAGACACGACGGTCAGTTTCAGGTTCCGCACAGTCCAAATTGCTTTCCCAGCCTTGAGGTTGAGCTCGAATGCTTGTTTCAGGCTGCCTGATAAATCAGGCTGTCCGTGACCGAATAATTGGGTCTGGAATTCAGACCTTTCTGGCGATTGACCGGATGATTGACGGCCTTCATGAAGGTTTGAGCAGCTTGGATAGTGTCGAATTGGACAATCAAGGGGTCTTGGCGAAGAGGCTGTTGCTGGCCTCTTGCCGCCAGCCGAAAACCTTGGTCGGAGCGGTGAATTGGGAACATTGGTCAAGTCGATTTTTTGGGAAGAGCATCGACCTCATCGGTCTCAGATTCGGGCAGCCCTTTTAGGAATACTTGCTTCTCAGTTCATCCGCGGAATCATGGTCCTGGAGGACCTGTTTGATGGCAACTAGTTGAGGAATAGAGGCTTTTGCTGCCATCGTGGCATAGGAAGCGGGGACCGGGATAGTCGCCGAATTTTTCATCAATCCTTCGACAGTTCGTTGGAGCATCTCAACTTTTCCGGTGAGGCCACAACCAAAGTTTTCAGTTGGTCGATGGTGTGTGCCTGTGAGTCAATCATAGCGGCATTGACGAAAGCGTCAGCTTTTTCGAAGGTGTAGATGGGATTTACGGAAGCAGTAGGGAATTTTTTTGGTGGGCAGAGCGAGGTGAACGCCAATGGATGGGGACTACAGAACTCCCGGGTAGCCGAATTGGCAGGAGAATCATTAGGGGAATCAGTCATGGGCCTTTTTTGGGCCGGTTGGGAAGGCATACGGTAGCACTTTCCAGCCGCCTCACAAGCCGAGGACAAGGGGGAGAGTGAGGACAAGGGGGAGAGTGAGGACAAGGGGGAGAGTGAGGACAAGGGGGAGAGTGAGGACAAGGGGAGAGTGGGACAAGGGGAGAGTGGGACAAGGGGAGAGGAGGACAAGGGGGAGAGTGAGGACAAGGGGGAGAGTGAGGGATTAAAATATTATAACTAGTTTTACTCACAAATTTAGTCAAATACTCGCACTATTCGGCATAAAACGAGGTTCCTAGTTTTATTTTTTTGACGTTTACAAAACATTAATGGGTCATTTTAAGGCCTGAACAATGCAGTAGTATCGTCTTAACTTCGTCAGTTTCTTACAAAATAATTAACTCATTTTCGTAATTACTAAGTTTTTGCTTTAACTGGGTGCTATACAAAAAACTGCAGTAAGAATTTTTCAATAAGTTGCGTAATTAATTCTTGTATTTTTGACGACTAGATTCCAGCTAGGGTAACAAATTTGATGCCAGAAAACCTACATATTCGCTGGAATTTAATGAGCCGCCTAGCGTGGCCAGAGGATCGACTCGGAATCGAACGCTATACGAAATGTCTTACAGTAAATTTTGGAAAAGCTCCAAGCAATAAAATTCTTTATCCCCGCCCAACCCCTCAACCCCAAGCAGACCAAGTCTACGCCCGTTTCCGAAGCCTTCTTTTGGGTCTTCACCGGGAGTTGACTCGGTCTTCTCGGCGATGGAGATTTTGAATGGGATTTTCAGATGTTTTCTAAGATTTAAAGCCGGTTTTAAAAGCCTATCTATCTAGATCTATCAGCCGGATAAATTCTCAAAACGGTGATGAAGTGAACAAAAGATTGTATAACGTCAGTTATTGTCGAAAACATAGCGGAATTTGCATAAATCGTGACATTCCTTCACGCTCCTTCATCCCACCCACAAAACCCGTCCCCGGGAAACCCAGTCGCTTCCCTGGTCCGAAACGTTTATCGCGATTTCACCGGGAGTTGACTCGGTCTTCTGGGAGATGAGAAAACCTGGAAAAATATCTGAAAATGAAACGCAAATTTTCTTCCCTTGGTTTTAGAGTAAAAAAAATAGATTTTGTTTCAGCTAAAAATTTTTCTAGCCGAAGTCTAAGGTGTTGGGGAATTTTGGGTTTTTGAGAAAAAAAATTAATAAAAAAAAAAAAAAAATTTTAAAAAAAAAATTTTTAAAAAAAATTAATTTATTAAAAAAAAAAATTAAAAATAATTTATTTAAAAAAAATTTAAAAAAAATATTAATTTTTAAATATTATTTATTAATTTTTTATTTTGGTTTTATAAAATATATTAAAAAAAAATAAATTAATAAAAAATAATAAATAAATATAAAATTAATAATTTTAAATTTTAATTTTTTTTTTTTTTTTTTTTATTTAAATAAAAAAAAAATTTTTTTTTTTTTTTTTTTTTTATTTTTTTTTAAAAAAAAAAAAAAAAAAAAAAAAAAAAAAAAAAAAAAAAAAAAATAAAAAAAAATATAAAAAATTTTTAAAAATTTTTAAAATAATTAAAAAATTTATAAAAATTATATTTTTTTTTTTTTTTTGTTTTTTTTTTTTTTTTTAAAGTTTTATTAATTGTGGAAATTGAAATTATGAATTTTTTTAAAAATTTTTTTTTTTAATATTAAAAAAAAAAAAAAAAAATTTTAAAAAAAAAATTTTTAAAAATAATTTTTTTATTTTATTTTATAAAAATATATATTATAAAAAAAAAAAAAAAAAAAAAAAAAAAAAAAATTAGCCGATACCTAGGCCCAGGCCTACGCCTAAGCCTGAGCCTGGGCCTGAGCAACAGCTTGAGCCTAAGCCCACGCTTTGGATAGGCCTAAGTCCCAGACTAAGCCTACGCTTTAGCCTATACCTAAACCAATATCTAAGCCTCCGTCTAAGCCCAATCACAAGCCTAAGCTCAAGCCTCAGCGTGGGTCCCTTACCAGTGATTGGCTGCTTCTCCAGTTGACGGCCCCTTTAAACCGTCGAACCCCTCTGAAACCACCCATAATTTGACAATTTCCCCCAGGGGACCCAAAGTAAGTAGCCGCCCCCCCCCCATCTCTTCTGAAGTGGGTTGGTGTTGAAGGGTCTGAGTGGTGGGTTGGCTGGGCCTTCGTTCCCTCCATCTGTCCAGAGTATCCGTTCGTAGTGTATTCGTAGTGGTGGGCTCTCCGGACGGCCTATTGATCTCTGTCTCTCTGCCTTTCTCTCTCTCTCTCTCTCTCTCTCTCTCTCTATCTCTCTCTGCTCTCGCTCTCTCTCTCTTCAGACCCCCAGAACCAAGGGCACCAGAGGACCCTGGCCGGGCCCCTAGGAGGAGAATGAAATGAGAAAGGCCCCAGAGGGGAATGGCCATTCCTTTTTGGGGCCGCCGTACCCTGGGCCCTAGTCTGGGCCCTAGCGGGTCTTATGCTCGGCCCTAGCGACTAGCCGCAGGATTAGCATTTCCTGGCGAGGGCTTGAGCAATGCTTGGCATCCTCTTGAACCTACGGAAGTAAGAATTTTTCATTTTTTTGGATACAATACGTAATTTTTAGACGACTGATTACATTTAAAGGTATCTGGAGGTGAGACCAGGCTTTTAAATACTTCATCAAATTGTTCGTGGGCTTAAATTTTTTTGTGAAAGTTACCTACTAGATATCTTTCCTTTTGCCTACTAAACACCTTCCCACACTTAAGCCTAAGCCTAAACTAAGCCTAAGCTAAGCCTAAGCAAAACCAAACCTAAGCCTATGCAAAGCCTAAGCTAAACTTAAGCTATGCTAACACTTGTAGAACCCGCAAAATTGCGAAGTACTTGCCTAAATGGCGATATTTCGAAATCCATTCCATCGTGAATTGATGTCCCGCAAGACCTACCATTAATGCGACATTCTAATCATGACAAAGCATAGAAAACCTTCAACAATTTCCACAGCTACAATAAACACCTCCTGCCCCTATAGGAAATGCCGTTCATTTCGTACAAGAGCCTGACTGGAACCTCACGGCACGTAATGTCCCTTGGGGGTTGATGGGTCCGTTTCTACCCCCTCCTTGCGTGGGGCCACTGCGGCTCCTGGGGCCCCAGCCTTTTCGTACAATTACTCATGAATAATTGGGAGGTCAGGGAAGGTCGGTCCCTAGCTCTCGGTCAACAAATGAAAATGTATAGTCAGTCACCTTTGCTAATGGCACGGCGTTACTGTAACGGAGTCGAAAGTGCTGGAAGCTGGCTTAAGTTGATGTTCCTTAAAAACAGTATTGTGCCACTCCCTTTAAAATAAACAGGCTAGATTTTGGCAGCGTCAGAAGAGGAAAGACTTTTCGTCTCCTTCTCTAGTACGCCTTAATGCAGGCTAATCAAGGGTACTTAGTGACCTCTCTCTCACTATCTCCTCTCTCTCGCTTTTGCCCCCTCTCTCCCGCTGTATCTCTTCTCTCTCTCTTTCACTATCTCTCCTCCCTCTTGCTTTTGGGCCTCCCTATCTCTCAGGCTCTCGCTCTCTCTCTCTCTCTCTCTCTCTCTCTCTCTCTCTCTCTCTATCTCTCTCTCTCTCTCTCTCTCTCTCTCTCAATTCAGAAACGTCTCCTCTACACGGTACTTCATCAGAATGTTTTGAAAAAACCTGAAAGCCCTTTCTCGACTTGCGTTCTCGATTTTGAATTAATTCCGTCTGGCTCCTGTGTACTCCATACCCAACTTTCAGAGTTTTGGCAAGAGCTTTCTTTTATCGAATGTTATGGTACGCTTGAACTTCTAACATACGATAATTTAAACCGTATTAATTCATAGCGTTAGTTGTGCACTTATAAAGTTTAATGTTTACAATCCAGCTGGTCGATTTCTTTGTACTTTATGTTGCTCCATAAAGTGCTTTTGTCTTATTTGTCCATGTTTGGGTTTATAATGGATAAAACGCATCTAATACCCTAAAATTCATATTCGTCTACATGGTTTGCCAACTTATCCAGCTATTCAGGTATTTTTAAAATTTTTTTTATTCTATGGAATATGGGAATTCTAGCTTCAAAAACATTGTCGATATTTTTAAAGTTTAAGCTTCGGAAGAAAAAAAGCATTTTTTGTGTATGATTTTTAATGTTGTGTAACCAATGAAATTTGGTAGCTTAGTTTTAAAAATGTTAGGTAATTTTTAAAGCCTTTTAAAAATCGAAAATTCCTGAAGCTGGGGAAAATCGCCAAAAAAGATTAAGCTGAATTCGGCAATTTTTCCAAACGCTTTAACGCCACGAAATGATAGACCTTGAAAAGTAAATGCTTTTATGGCTTTAAAATGTCAAAATCCACAAAGTTTTGACAGAGTTATAGACCCTTGAAGTTTCGCTAGTTCCTGGATACCTTGACCATGCAGCCGCTCTTTTTCTAGCATTACGTGAACGCCTGTTTTGCAAGCCCCTAAAAAGTGCTCCTCCCCCTTAAAAAAGCTCCCGCCAAAAACAATAAAGATCACGGCCATTATTCGGGGGCGCTGCACGCGGGCGCGTATGCACTCAACGATCACATACAGACCCCCGGCCGCCCGGCGCGAACCCCCTGTGCATCGACTTCCGGTAGCGCAAAACTTGGCCCCAGCGCGCGGCCAGGCGCGCGTGTCCGGATGCGGCGACATTTACATTTCGGATCAACCCATCCGCACTTCGCAAATCCCCGCGCTACCCGGGCGCCGCCTGGGCGTCGCGCGTGTAGCCCCGGACGCGTTTGTTGCTCTCTCTTTTTGCTTCTACTTGGGGGCTACGTCATTTTGCTCGGAATTTTGGGGTCTTTCCGCAAGAATCTTTGCTAGATAGCCTTACAGCTTTATTTTCCTGAGGAATCTGTGCTAGTTTATCATCTGGGTAAATTTTTCCGGTCCTAGCCTCTGTTTGTCCTGTAGTTGCGTTCTCTTATTCGTAAAAGCTCTACTTTCCATCTTTTATTTTCCCCAATAATCTCTCTCTTTCCTATTCAACGTTTCTCTAGCTCTGCTATCTCACCCTTCAATTGCATTTTCCTAAAAATCCCCGCCGGTTTGCCCCTGGCACTTGACTCGTTTCCAATTCTGGCGTTTCTTTCCCTTTCCGAGGGGATACTCAAGGATGCGGATCTGCCCGGCCGACCGGGTCCCAATCGGGCCCTCAATTAAGGGCCCACCGCTGGCCACTGGCCGTTCCACATCCGCTTATTGATTTGAGGGTCTTTACCGGATCGAAGGAAAAATCGGAAGCGGTTTACAAGCCATTTGTGCCGACCTCCGGTTCAAAAGTAAAAAAAATTGCGAAAATCTTGAATTTTTGGCGATTTTTGTTTTTAAATTTCTAATCGATTATTCGAATTTTTTGTAAAAATTTTTTAAGTCAAAATTGCTGCCATTTTTATAATTTGCAGCTGTTCTCCCCTGGGTCAACTGTAACATTTTTTGAAAGCGACCGGGGCTCAAAAAGCATCAAAACTCGCTATACCATGAATTTCATGCATTTTTCCTTGATTATGAATTTTACCCTTATGGATTTTTGGGAGGAAATTGTTAGAAGAAATTTTCCTTCTCCTCTTCCACCCCCCGAAAAACGTTTGAAACCGGAAACTCGTTTGTCTTCGCCGGCCCATTCCAGGGGCGGGGGCATCCAATTATGCAAATTTGATGGTTGGTACGAAAATGCGAGGTTTCGGTGTGCGGAAAGAGCGTCTTTGCGTAACATTTAGGAACCTGGTTTCAGCATTTAATTTCTGGATTTGGTTAGCTTTGGCCTAAGCCTAAGCCGAAGCTCATATCGAAGCCTATGCCAAGTTAACTTTTGAAGGGCCAAGCCATTGCTCCCACTGTTTTCCACAATCCCAACACCTCAAGTACCGTATCACACCGTTTTTTACGATTTCCAGGGTCCACAAGGGCCGATTGAATTGACCGAGGGTCAAACGGGGCCGCCGCGCGATAATCCGAGGCTTAAACATTTGCCTACCACGCTGTTTCTCAGCCCCATTTTTCATGGGGCTCTTCAGACCCAAAAATGGGCCGCTTGAGTCTCTCTCTCTCTCTCACTCTCTATCTCTCTCTCTTTCATTCTCTCTCGCTTTCTCTCATGCTCGATTTCTGTACAATGTACACAATACGGATTGCATCGGAATGCATTGAGGGGTGAGGGATTTTGGGATCGAGAGCTTGACTGACTTGCGCCGTGGAAAGCGCTCCTCAAAGATCTCTGCAAGTTTGCCGATTCCCCTAAGTTACTTTCCACAATGGTCACTGTTATGCTGAAAATTCAAAAGCGGATTCCTTAAGGAATTCTGCTCGAGCGCTCGTTTTTCGCTTTCCCTAAAGCTATCTGCTAACTTTCGGTCGAATTTCCGCATGAAGTCCGGCTAGCTTGCTCACTTTCTTGCGGCCCCTAAAGGATCTCGGCGAATTTCCAGAACCAGGCGCAATTTTGCAAAGGCCTCTGCTAATCACCCCAAAATTTTTGAAAATTTCCCAGGGCCCCCCCCGCCCCCCCCCCCCCCAACCCCCCCCAAGGACCCCCCCTTCCCCCCCCCCTTTTTTTAAAACCCCCCTTGGAGATTTGCCCCCGGGGGCCGATTAAGGTTTTCTCTTCAAACTAACTCTGCTAGCATGCCCACTTTCTTAAGGTTCCTCAAGGATCTCTGCCAGCCAACTATCAATGTAACTTTCCATGTCCACAATTTCCGCAAAACTTATGCCCTGCCAGTTGACAGGATCGCTAGATGCCACTGTGGGGTAGCAGGGAAACAAGTTGCCTTCCGGGCTTCATCCCCTACATATCGCTACCCGTTTTGGGGTGTATCTCGTCTTTTACCACCCACCCCTACCCTTCCCCTCCAACTGACTGTCCCATTGTTGTGTTGACGGCCGGATTAGCCAACACAACACACCATCAGCGCCGTCCGTGTCCGCCGCATTCAAATCACCTTTCACCCCGGGGAAGCTCGTGCTTCTCACCCTATTTGGAGACCATGAAAACCCCTGAAAGCTGCTCATCGATTTTGGATTAGCTTTTAGCGTAGTTCTCCCTCGCTTGCTCTCTCTTCTCTCTCTCTCTCTCTCTTTCTCTCTCTCTCTCTCCCCCTCTCTCTCTCTCTCTCCCCCTCCCCCTCTCTCTCTCTCTCTCCCCCCACCCCCCCCCCCCCCCCCCCCCCCTTCGCTTTTTCTAGCCAATATTCTCGATGGCTAAACCATGAAAATAATTTAATAAAAAACTTACAATAGATAGCATAAAACTTAAGCTATTATCGGCTGTAAACTGTTATCGCGTAATTTCTGCAAAAACGAGCTAAAAAATGTTGGTTCCAAGCCTAGGTTAACAGCCCCATACGCGACGAGCCGGCTGATTCATACAAATCAGCCGAATTGCTGCGAGAGAGAGAGAGAGAGAGAGAGAAAGAGAGAGGGAGAGAGAGCGTGTGAGAGAGAGATAGAGAGAGAAAGAGATCGAGTAAGAGGCACGCACGAACCGTTCTCTCTTTTTCATGTTTTTTTTTGGGGGGGGTGGTGGTTAGTTGTGGGTGGTAGTGATGGTGGCCGATTTTTCCTTCTCCCCTGATAGTTATAGTGGGGGACAAATTGCAGATAGGCGATCGCGCGTCCTCGAGGGCTTTCAGCCCTTACCCTATCCATCGACTCAAATCACCTCGTTCTCACCAGTTAAGACCAGGAGGAATTGATGATCAGCACCTTCTCGTCCTCTTTTAATGTGCCGCTGATTCTCGAGTCGGGTTTGATGGCGCGCGCGCGACATTTTCAAGGAGTTCTGCTTAGGTTTAGCTTAGGCTTTGGCTTAGGCTCAGGTTTAGGCTCAGGCTTCAGTTGAGCTTTAGCTCAAGGTAGCTTTTTCGTTACTCCAGTTTATGCAAATTTATAAGTTCTTTCCCGGACCGCCTTGCTTAGATTTATTTATTTTTTGGAATTTTGGAAGATTATTTTGTCGAATTTTCGATATTTTTTACTATAGTTTTCGATTCCCAGGATCCATCCCCTTTTCAGAATGCCCAATGGGGCCGGCCAGGACCCAGTGCCCCGGTCGCGGGTCCGTGATCTGGCCCGAAGGTATCGTTTCATTAAACTACAACGCAATTCACTTAATTCAGGTTCGAAGAAATCAGCACGGCACCTTTTCCGACCCCGGCCAAGCCGGCGAAGCGCATTGGGAAATTCCGGATACAGGCGCCAAGGTATGAATTTTTCTAGTCAAGCGAACATCCCTACTCCCTACGTTTCTTCCGAGCTTTAATAGGACCATTTATAAAATGTTTGAAACTTAAAATTTTGTGCGTATTAAAATCTATTAAAAAATAACTAGCTTTTCTTACTTCGTTTAATGTGTTTTAGAGCATAAAAATGCGAATTCCATGCATATTTGGTTTTTTATCACATCCTAAACATCTTTAAAGTATTTACAGCCGAGAGAGAGGGGAGAGTGTGAGAGAGAGAGAGAGAGAGAGAGCGAGAGAGAAATACTTTCCTATGTTAATTTCTCGTCAATATGCAAATTATAGCGATGCGGCCAGGGGGCTGGCGTGTCCCGGCTGGCGCAATAATTATGAGAGTGAGTGTGTGGGGTGTATGAAGGGATTAGGGTGCGAACGGGGTGCTGCGTTGATTAGGGTCCTTTCTAGGGGCCCAGGGCCCACCCCAGAATTTATTGATTATACGTGGACACCATTCTTGGGCCTCATGGGTCTAGGGTATAGAAGGGGCAGGTGGCCGCTCCGGAAATTGGCTTTGCCAAGCGTTTTGTACGATTTTTGGCTCGGCGTTTGGCGCAGATGCTAATATGCTAATTTTAGCATGTTTTTCATCCAAAATTTTACGAAAATTCTATCGAAATTTGGGGCAAATATGCAAAGTTTTGGCCTTTTACGGAATTCTGAAATTAGAAAGCTAATCTGATTGTAAAATGAAAATAAAAATATTGATTTTCCTACCAAGTTTTTCTCTGATTTTTGCTCTTTTCCAGTGCTTGCTGCGTTTCCTATCAGCTTTTGGCATACAAAATATTTGGCATCAGCCAATCCGATGATTGCCGCAGGAAAACCGCCACTTGACCCACTGTTCTCTTCCTCCTCCTTCTCCTCGTTCTCGTCCTCCCCTGCGGCTCCCCTGGACAAAGCCCACAATAAGGGGTGTCGTGCTCCTCTATTTCGTGCTCCACTCGTTTCCCGTTTTCTGCACCTCTTGCTCTCCTGGATGTCTGAATAACGAATAACGGACACGCTTTCTTTAGGCTTTTTCTGTTGGGTTGTCATTGGAAGGTTTTTGTCTCTCTCTCTCTCTCTCTCTCTCTCTCTCTCTCTCTCGCTCTCTTTCGCTCTTGCCTTCCCTATCATTTTATCCTTTAGGCACCTCCACAAAACATCGGTGAGTTCGTGTTCATTCCGAGATGATGTGCCCGGTGCTCAATGCCTTTAATTAAACCGCTAAAGAAATTAAAAAATCCCTTGACTTCCCAATCCCTTTAAAATATCTAACCCCCCACCGAACACTTGGCACCCGATCAAAATGTAATTAATCCCAGCGCCCAGGGGTATCCCTTTGGGTTGTAAAGGGCGGTTGGACCAGGCTAGGCTAGTTCGTGCTCCCGTGCTAAGGAGCCGGACTCTCCCCCGTTCGTGGCCCATACTATGGGGCCCTGGTGGAATTATTACAACCTCGTCGTCATGGTCTCGTGGTGGTTGTGGAATTTGCTGGATATCTCTTTTGATATTGCTCTCTGTCTCTCTCTCTTTCTCTGTCTCTCTCTCTCTCTCTCTCTTTCGCTCTGTCTCTCTCCCTCTGCTATAGCTTTTCGTTCCGATCCATCATCGCCTTGGCTCAAAATCGTAGATCCGTCTAGATTTAGGCCTAGATTTAAGCTTAGACTTAGGCTTAGGCTTAGTCTGAAGCTAAAATTATTTTTTAGTTATATCAATTCAATTTTATTATCGAATTATCATTTTCAGCGAACCCGTAAAAGTGGGCCTGGCCCGGAAACGAAGCTCCCTCAAGAAGAAGTCGCTCAGCTCGTACGAAATCTTCCAAGGCAGTGGGTTCTAGTGATTTTAAAGGGGTTGTCAAGGCAAAAATCGCAAGGCTGCTATGGATTTTGCCTTCAATGTCACTTCAATGACCGTCTTCTGGCGGGACAATCGATAAAACGGGAACAAAACGGAATCTTCAGGGAACTCGACGCGAAGAAAGTCTCAATCACTATCCCGGGCGGCTAGCAGAGAATCTTTAGGTATAGAATTTTAAAAAATTAAATTTTTATTAAATTTAATAGCTAAAAAAGGTTCGATAATAATAATGAAATTAAGTAAATATTTTTTGCAAATAAAGGAATAATCGATAATTAACGAAATTTAATTGTATGTTGTTATATCGATTGGCTTGCTAATTTTAATTAAATTGAGAGAAGGAAGTTCAATTATTTAGGAAAAAGATCTGGCTCCCAGAAGCGATTTTCCATCGCCAAGGATTTAGAAGTTCCGGAAGCGGAGGATCAGGTGAAAAAGTGAGTTTTTCTGCAGCTTCCGCTTCATCATTTCGTGTAGTTATTTGTTATTTTCTTTCTCTTATTTTCAATCTGGGTAACCCAAAAGTCCACTTTTTCCTATTGACGCCAACTTTCCAACCCGGCGTCCAATCCCCATCGCGTGCCCATTTATTCGCACTTTAATCCGCGCGGCTGAAACTTTACAGTCCCCCCGGCCCCATGCCCAACCAGGTCGATTTGCAGCTTTCGTGGCTGTAAACGAGCCATCCCGCCCAATTTTTTGCGCATTTTTTTGAGGGTTCTAGTCTAAAAATTGCACGTTTTGGATCGGGAATCCTTTTGCTACAGTAATCCGGGGGTTTTTGAAAGCAACAATTTCAAGGAATAAAATGCCAAAAAATTCGCAGAAAATGCCGAACCGAAGTTATTAAGTGAAAAATCTCAATTCCAGAAATTTTATGGAAATTTGGGATTTCCGTCGAATGGCGCTAAATTGCTCGAAAAAGGTTGAAATGTCATTAGAAACTGAAACTAACATTTTTCGCAACTTTGGAAAATCTAAATTTGTATTTTTCTATCTATTTAGCTTATTTTATTTTTTTATGTTTTTTATGCAAATTAGGAGTCTTCAGTATTTTGGTATTTAAAATACTACCGAAAAGCACATGGAATCTTTTGGCAAGCCAAAACTAGTGTAATTATCGTCCCGCAAACGTAAAATTTACCATTTCCCATATGCAAATCGACAAGCCACATAAAAGGCTATGTTTAGCATCCCCCCCGGCCATCACCGAGCCTAAAAAACGCTAAAAAGCGACCGGTTCTCTCCCCTCGGGCTTGCCCCGCGTCCATAAATGGCCCTTTTTTTGTTTTGCCATGTCTTCCTGTCGGCCAGCCGTCGCCCCGTATCGTCGCGTACTATCATCAACATGCAAATATTTACAGATGGATGCGGGCTTTTAGTGGATATTTCATGATTTTCCTCGTTTTCTGCTCAAAACAAAAGTGACGGCCCTCGAGAAAATAGGACAAAGGGACAGCCATTTAGAATTCTGTCGATCATAAATTGTCGAGTGGGGCTTTCAGGTTTCCAGATTTGGCTTTGAAGCTTTTTGGATCCTGTGAGTCTGAGCTCGAGCTTAAGCTTAGCCTTACAGAAAGCTTCGGCTTAGATTCGGCTTAGCTTTTAGGCTTGGCTAGCTTGGCTGGCGCTTCGGCTCATCTTGCTTTAGCAAACTTACCCCAGCCTAAAGCCGGGGCTTGGGTTTAACCGGGTCAACTTAGCCTCAGCGCAGGCATAGCTTAGAAAGCTTTGTTTCGGCTTAGAAAATTTTTAGACTTGGGCCAAGCTGGTGCTTTTTAGTTTAGGGGTTAAGCTAGTGTTTGGCTTTAGCTCAGACTTAGCTTAGGCTTAGCTTAGGCTTAGACTTAGCTTCGGCAGCTTGGCGCTGGGCTTAGCTTAGGCTTAGACTTGGTTTAGCCTAGACTTAGCTTCGGCGTACCTTAGGCCTAGCTTAGGCTTGGTCGTAAGCCCGATCCCTTTAACACGTTCCCCATTGTTTTGAGCCAATCCCCGAATATGGTTGCCGCTTACAAGTCTGACCCAGTTCCACTTTCTGGCTAGCCACCGGCTGTGCATGTGGAACGGCATTTAGCGGATTGTCCACCCACTCCAAGCGATTCGGACTGACATTTTCACGCGTTTTTCTGACCACCCTGGGCGTATTTTTCGAAGCGCAGCACTCTCTCTCTCTCGCTCTCTCTCTCCCTACCTCAAAATTTCATATTTTCAGACTAGCACCACCAATGTCGCCCCGGGGTGCGAAGCCCGAAATTCCCGTCAAACCGCAACGCCTGAAGCTCGAGCAAAAGGTTGGTCACACAACGCGGCCGCGACGCCTCTACGCAGCAACTAGAACTTCAACCTAAGCCTAAGCCCAAAGCCTAAGCCTTTGCCTAAGCCTAAGCCTATTTCTAAGCCTAAGCCTAAGCCTAAGCATCCAATGCCATAAAATAGCTTGTCGAGGTCTATTTCCTGTCAAAATGTCCAAAATTATCCTATTGACCACCACTTTTGGCTCGAGCCCGGTCTGCAATCCGTTTATAAATGACAACACCCCCTGTGCAAATACCCATTTCTCCTCGTTATGCTAATTGTTTTCCAGATGGAGCCAACGAATCCGGTGGCCTCCCGCACGGATTCATACCGAATGGCCACCCAGCAACTTTCCGTTTCCGCATCCACCTCGGCCGAGAATCCCGATGAGGTCGTCGAGCTGTCATTTGAAGAGAAGGCCTCGGTGTCGCTGACTGTCAAGTGGGTTTTTGAAAACTTTTTGACATAATTGGATCTGTATTTTCAAAACGGATTTTAGTTAGACCATTCCTACTATATATAAAAAAATAGTTCCTGTGTGTGTGTGTGTGTGCATTTGAATGCAACTTCCGTCACCGTGTCCGGAGGATATCTCAAGAGGGGAAGGGGTTAGGCTACTATGATACGTCATTAGGTGCGTAACGTCCCCGAGATGATGACATATCTGATTTTGCAATTTATGCTTTTCGACATTAAAATTGAGTTTTTGTTGAAAAATCCGGCAGCCTTCTTTGTTAGGAAATAATTAGCATACGCCGGAAGTGGCGGAAGCCTATATATAACGTGAGGGAGTGGAATTTCTCATTTTTTTCCCCATAGGAATTCGAGAGACGTATGCAGAGTGAAGAATTTCATCAAATTAGACGGGGCCAGGGTTGAAAAGTCGCGAAGCGGCTTTTCAACCCTGGTAACTTGTTAATTTTTGAATTTTGACTTTTAGAGACGTATGGATATTTTAGCAAAACTGTATAATTTTTAGAATAATATATATATGGAATGTTTATAAAATTTGGATAATGCTAGGTCGTTTTTGATGAATCTTGCCTTTAAAAAAATATCTAACGTTTCAAAACAATGTTCAACCCATCGTATTGCCCTTTGTCCATCCGTCTTCTCGGCCCTTGTGCCCGACCCGGGGCAATTTTCGGCTTTAGCACGGCTTGAAAACGCCATCGGGTCCCGATGAACCCTTGCCCTGAACATTGAATAAACAAAATTTTTAAATTTTTCCAAATTTTTTATTTTGGAAAATCTTTACCTTCTTTTTCCCTCTCTCCTCTCTCTTCCCCTTACTCCCTCCCTCTCTCTAGTGACGCTCTTTTTCTCTCTCTCTTTCTCCCTCTCTCACTCTATCCTCCTATCTTTCTAGCTTATGACTGGCAAACTCGAACCAGGAGACTATGTAAATTCATCCACCAAGCTTAGCCACCCCATTATTATCCTGCCATTCCTCGGAAGTGGTTCTGCCAAGCGTACCCGGTAAATTAACAGACACCTGGGGCTACTAGTAAGATTCTAGAAAACCGGGGTATTCCAGTCTCTCTTTCTCTCCCCTCTCTCTCTCTCTCTCTCTCTCTCTCTCTCTCTTCCTCTGACCACCAGCCCACACAGAACACCCCCAAAAAACGGAAAAGGGAAGGCGGAAATCGTCGTGCGTGAAGCTCAATGGTGTGGAATGACTTTCCCCCGTCCACCATCCAGATAGCCGCCCACCTGTCGACAATCCTGACTGTCTGGACAGGTGCTTGTACATCTATTTAGTACGTTCAACGTAGCTTAAACTATTTCATTCTTTTTTTGAACTCGGGATACGGCCCAAAAATTGAAAACCTTGATGCGGCGCTACCAGCTCTAGCTTTTTTATAGGTTTCTTAACCTTGATGTTAGGGCTTTACGCTCTTATCGTCCGACCTATATGAGGCTTCGAAATCTTTGCACCACGAAAACCCTCCTCTACCTTCCCTCGTTCCCACCATTAACGGGCGGGCGGGGGTCGAGACCGCTAGACCTCGAAGTTTGATGGGCAACCCCTGGGTTTTGTGGTGTGACTCGCTCTGTAATTCTCTTGAGATACCGGATCTGGCCGTTGAAATGACCGCTGTAATCTAGTAAATTTTAAAGATATTTCTATACGCTTTGTTTCAACTTTTTTTTTCTAAAAACCTCATCCGATTCTAGGAGTAGATTTTGTCAAATTAAATCAGAGTAGAATAGCGATCTTCGATAGTTTTTTTAGTCGCGATGTCCATATTTTTTTATTTCTAGTTCTTGATGCTAATTTAAACCATTGAAGACGCCGGGAGATGGCTAAATACAAATATTCCAGACCGAGCCCTCGACCTCAGAACGCGCCTCCGCCAGCTCCGCCTTCAAAACCACCATCCAAGGAACGGATATTGAGAAGAAACACTGGAAGGTAAGCTTTCTCTCTCTCTCTCTCTTTCTCTCTCTCTCTCTCTCTCTATCTCTCTCTCTCTCTCTCTCTCTCTCTCTCTCTCTCTCTTTCCTTCTTTTTCTCTCTCTCTCTCTTTCTCTTTTTTCTTTTTTTCTCTCTTTCTTTTTTTTTTTTTTTTTCAGCTCTCTCACTCTCTCTCTCTCTCTTTTTTTTCTGCTTCGTTCACATACTAACAAATTTCCTTCAGACTGCGCCGCGGCGATTCTGTCTCCTCCGATACCATCTACCAAGTCATCGACGACAACTACGAAGCCATGCCCACGTTTTTAAGGGACATCGAATTTGTTCCCAGGTAAAACCAATCCTCTCACTGCTTTTTTTTGCATTCCCCGGCTTTAAATCCTGCCTTGGCTTCACGATCCCTTTAAAACGCTTCGAATTCCAGACTCCCCGACCTTCCACCACCACCCCTACCATCAGCCGCTCGCCTCTCTACAATATCCCTTCAAACAACCTCCACAACACCCCTACTGACACCCTCACCTGTGCGCCCGTTACCTGAACTACCCAGCGATACTGGGGACGAAGGGAAAAAGGCGGAAACGGAGGCTACGAAGCACTACGGTACCGCGACGCTCGGCCGGAGGTCTAGACTGGAAGGGTGGGTTTTGAATGGATATTTGTACTTTTATCCCTGGCTACGGTGACCTACAGTAATCCGAACTCTCCCAAATTGGCTTTTTGAGATACCTACAGTACCATAATAGCCCTAGGAGCTATTTTCAAATATCCGCAAGGTTGCTCAGCTACCGTAACCTACCTAAGGAAGGAACCCCCACCCATTTTTTTTTTTTTGGTGGCTTTTTTTTTCTTTTTGGAGACCAAAAGGGGGAAAATTATTTTTTTAACCTTGTTTCCTTTTTAACATTAATAAAAAAAAATTCAAACTTTTTTTTTTCCCCCCCATCTTAAAACTCCCCCCCCCCCTCCCCCCCGGCGGCCGGGGGCCCGGGGGGGGGGTGGGCGGGCTCTGGGGAACCTGCTCGAATCTGTTTTTTGAGCTTTTTACCGTAAACTACAGTAACCCTAACCCGAAAAATTACAAGATACCAATTTAACTAATTTTTCAGTGATCTACGCCCAAAAATTCGGCCCCCATCCCCGCCGGTCGCCCAGAAAACGGAAACGCAAACCGATTCTGAAGCGGAAGTGACCCAGAAGCTGGCAGAAACCTACCTGAACGACGACACCGACATGTACGAGGAGATTGGAATGAATTTGGTATTTCTAACGTGAATTTCGGAGTTTTCTATACCTTTAGCCAAGCTCATCAACCTCCGGAACGAGTAGCCATTCGGAATATGTGACGTCGATTTACTCTGCTGGAGAGACGGAGACGTGGTGGGGAATTTTATGGCGTAATCGAAAGGAGGTCATTAAAGCATTGCTTTTAGCGGTATTTGATACTTCCATGACACTCCTCTTTACGGGTCTAGAAATTTGATTTTCAGGACGTAATCCTTAAAAACTGCTAATACTGCTTAAGCTGAAAGCTGAAACAGTTACGCTACGCCCTCTAAATTTCGAAATCCCTCCAGGAAAAGCCGGATGTGCTGACGAATTCCCCTCATGAATCGTCATTTCCCAAAAAGGCTTCATCCCCTGGAAAATCAATGTCAAACAAAATCCATGCTTTTCTATCTTCCTCTCTCCTTCAGCACGATGTCCACGCATTGCCGGTGTACGAATTGCCAGACAAGGAGAAGCCTCCTCACCACATCACAGCACGAGCTCAACGTTATTGAAAAGGTGGGTATAACGACGATTCTGAAGTCTCTGTCTCTCTCTCTCTCTCTCTCTCTCTCTCTCTCCCTGGCTTTCTGTCTCCCACTCTCTTCCCTCCCTCTTTTCACCTTCTCTCTCTCTCACTCTCTCGCTCGCTCTCTCAAGCTCGCTCTCGCTCTCTCTCGCTCTCTCGCTCTCTCTCTCTCTCTCTCTCTCTCTCGCTCTCTCTCTCTGTCTCTCCCCCTCTCCAATTACCTCCTTTTAGCCGCGAATCCAAAACGGCAGCTCGACACTCGGCAGATCATTGGGTCGAAAAATCCGCCCGGTCAGCACCATCGAATTCGACAAGCTGATCAAGTTCAAGAGCGACTTCCATTTGAACCTGTCAAAAAAGGTGCGGTATCCGTTTGGATGTCTCTTCTTAAGAGTCCAAAGATCGGCTCTATTTTGCTTTTAGATGGAGCGCCTCCGGAAGCGAGTAATGGCCGAGAAGAGCCGTCGTTCCGTATCGAAATGTACGCTCAACGCACGGCAACTGGACACGGATCACTATGGGCATATTGAGGACGATCGGTAAGTTGTGCTTCCGGGGCAGCGGTACGCGACGTGTGTAGCAATTTGCGTAACCGGTTGGGTTTTGGAGGTTAAGCGGGGCAATGTCCTAATTTCAATTTCATAAGCCCAAGCAAAGGCCTGGATCCAAGTCATTTTTAAAATGCCGGATTTTCAGGTTGCCGAAATCTTATAAGCCCGAATTTTCGCTGTGTCGAATGTCTTGAAAGTCGGATATGTTCGAGTGTGTGTTTTGGGCCTCCTCCTTTAAATTTGCTATGTCGATAAATCGGTCATACTTTACAGATATATCTACGGTGATGACTGGTCGACGGATGGTGAGGTGGAGATCCGATCACCAGGTAGAGGCGACTTTAGGGTATTCCCCAAATTTTGTCACCCTCCTCAACCTTGTAAAATTTTGATTATGTGGTGTAGCAACAAAAGTGTGCAAAACGGCAACTAATGGCACGAGAACACTCACGATTTGGGCCCACCCCACCGGGAGACGATGATTGCCGATGAGCAATCCGTTTTCTACGCCCCCCTTTTCGTGCTTCTGCTTCCTCGGGCGACTCAACACGGGGCCCCCACTATATACAACGTTCAAATGGCTACTAGAAAAGCTATTTTTAGCGAATGGTATATTAAAAATTAGGCTCGCCCTTTCTCTGTCTCGCTTCCTCTGGCTCTCTCTCTCTCTTTCTATCTTGCTCTCTCTCTAGCTTGCGCACTCTCGCTCTTTCATTCTTTCGCATTCTCGTTCTCTGACTCTCTTTCTCTCGCGCTCTCTCTCTCTCTCGTTGTCTCTCTCTTTTTTAGATCACTCTCCCCTTTTAAAAATCAACCCTGTAATCCGCCTTCCACGTTCCCTTAAAAGAATAAATTGATTTTTCATCGGTATACAAACAGAGCTCGACCCGCTGAATCCGCCATCTTTGCATGAAGTGATGGAACCACATCTCCGGGAAGCTTTTCCGTCGGCAGAGCCAGGTGAGCAGCAGGATTCTCTCTCTCTCTCTCTCTCTCTCTCTCTCTCTCTCTCTCTACTCACTCTCTCGCTCTCCCTTCTCTCTCCCTCTCTCTCTCCTCTCTCTCTCTCTCTCTCTCACAACCACTTCTCCCTTTTTCAGTGCCATCACCCACCACTCCCTAAATAACGGGTGTGTACATGCACCTCATGCGTTTCCGTGTGTCTCCTTTTACACACAACCCCCCATACGAGTACCTCCTCCACACACGCGTGTAAAATTTCCATATAGGTAGTGTGGACGGAATGTCGTGATTGTCGGTTGTATCGCTACGTACCCCTCTCAGTTCTGCACGATCGCTAGCGTCATTAGGGATATATACCGGAAAATTACGGTTGTTTTCAGCTTGCTCCAGTTCCGCCACATTTTGCCCGGAGACTGAGGGTCTTTGTTTTTCGCCTGAAGTCCAGGAATTGACCGTCGGGCTGGATGGGTTGAGCGTTAAGGAGGTAGGGGAGATTCGAGAACTTAAGGTCATATGCCTAAGCCTAAGCTTAAGCTAAACCTAAGCCCAAGCCTAAGCCTAAGCTCAAGCCTAAGCCTGAGCCTAAGCTGAACCTTTTAGGATGAGCCCGAATCCAAGTCATTCTCCTCCCGACTCCACAACACTCAACCTCTATATCAATTGTACATGCTCGCCGAGCAGGAGAAGATCCTTGAGTCCCAAATCAACGAGCCGGCGCAGATGATTATTCAGAAAACAATGGTTTGTCAATTCCATCAGCGAAGTCACTTGATGGTACCTTTAGAACTTACGAAGGGAGTCGTCCTCGTCGTCATCGGATTCTGGGCTTCGAGCTGATTGTTCGCACTCCACGACGCATAGCTCGTCAGCCTTGACGTCGAGTACATCTTTGAGGTAGGTAAAGTACAGTGCACTAGGATAGGAAAAGTACAGTTCACCGCGATGCGTCAGATAAGGATTACTCTATGCTACGCGGCGATACATGTTTAAGCTTTGTTAGCAACGATACGTATCTAACAAGCGCTACGCGATGATACGTACTTACACTAAGTTGCGGGACAATCCGTACGAATATTCGTGATACGCATGAAGTGGTGCGCCGGTAGTGCGTATTAGACGTTGACACGATGTTACGTCGGACGCTGAACTATGCGGAGACTATGCGGAAACTAACTAAGCGGATTAATAGATACCTATACAAATCTACTTTAAGCTACGCTTCATACTTTCCTGAACTACGCCCCCTTTTGCAGACGTGACCGACTCGAAAGCGTGCGCTACGGCAGCCAACGTAGTCTATGGTGTGAACTCCCAGAAGTGAAAGATGCTGGCCTACTCGACCAACTTGACGACGAGACCAAGCAGCTCCAGGAAGCGTATTTTGAGGTTGGCCCCAAAAATATGCCAAACCTTATGTTTTAGGTCATCACCAGCGAAGCCAGCTACTTGCGGTCGTTGAACATCCTCATCACGCACTTCATGGCCGACAAGGCGATGTTAGGTATAGAAAAATTTAAGGCGTCTTTAAATTAATGTATTGAAGAATTTCAAGTAGATAAAAATACCACATTCAGGCTCAAAAAGCTCGGACTCTGTAATAGCCAACGACGATCGGAAGCACTTGTTCAGCAACATTTTCGCTGTCCGGGATTGTAGTGAAAGGTGAGTGTCTCTTGCGCGCGCTCTCTCTCTCTCTCTCTCTCTCTCTCTCTCTCTCTCTCGCTTTCTCTTCCCTGTCCTTAAACAGGAATTTCTAAGGCTTCTCGTCGACCTCGAGACTCGGCTGGAAGAGTCGCTAGTCCTCGACTGCCTCTCCGACATCCTCATCCACCACTTTGAGACCAACTTCGAGGCGTACATCAAGTATTGCAGCAATCAGGTGAGTAGGCCTAAGCCAAAACGAAGCCTAAGCTAAGCCTACTCTAAACTATAAGTCCATTTCAGGTGTACCAAGATCGAACACTTCGCCGGCTGAAGACGGAGAATTCCAGTTTTCTATCGGCTGTAGGGAGGTTGGAGTCGGACAAGCAGGTAAATCTCTATCAATCTCTCTCTCTCTCTCTCTCTCTCTCTCCTCTCTCTGGGTTTACCTCACCAACAGTGTGAACCTCGAAAAACCCATTTTCAAGTGCCAAGGCCTCGACATGCGATCATTTCTGATGTTGCCAATGCAACGAATCACCAGGTGGGCCTCGGACCTCCCATTAATGCGTCGTGAATTTTTTAGATATCCACTGCTGATCTACGCGATTCTGGAGCGCCAGCCGATCGGCTCGGAGAAGCACAGGAACGCGGCGAAAGCGTTGGCGCTGGCTAATCAGGTTTGACTTGGGCTTCGGCTCACCTTAATCCTTGACTTGAGCTCATGCTCGGACTAACGAACTCAACTGCCTTGATATAATGTCGTAATCTATAAAACCCAACACTTTAGGTCGTGTCGAGCTGTAATGAGGGCGCGAGAAGAATGGAGCGAACCGAACAACTTCTTGAGGTCGATCGCCGGCTGGTTTACAAGGACTCAGAGTTGAAGTGGGTTTTAGTATCGATACCTTTTTCTCTCTCTGTCTCTCGCTCTCTCTCTCTCGCTTTCTCTCTCCCATATTATATTTTCCCATTCCAGAAGAGTAGCCCTCGTCTCGGCCCATCGGCACCTCGTCAAACGGGGTTGCCTCTACGAGATCTCAGAGCGAGGCCCAAAATCGTTGCTTCATGTAAGTGATATCTAGATATACCGTAGGCGGATAAACAAATACACCCTTTTTGTTACTATTTTTAATTTTTAGAGCCGTCCAAAAGCGCGTCATGTGTACCTCTTCCTCTTCAGCGACCTGTTGATCATCACCAAGCAGAAAATGTAAGCTTTATGAACAACTTTTGTCTCTGTTTGTCTCTCTCTCACTCTCTCGCGCTCTCTCTCGTTTTTTTTTGCGCAATCAGATAATTTAAAAATTCCAGGAACGGCACCTACGTCTGCCAAGACTACGCGGAGCGCCGTTTCGTTGACACCTCACCGTTGGAGCCAGAAAACCCAAAGGTTAGCAGATGCCCTCAATTCTAAATATATTTTTTAAGATATCCTCCGGGCTACTTCATCAACTCCCCAATCGACCTCACCTCTTCCTCTGCGTATTGATGCGGAATGCAAGGGGGAAACAGTCAGGTAATACTTAACTCGCTCTCGCTCTCGTTTCCTCTCGCTCTCTCTCTCACTCTGTCTCTTTTTTCTTAAAACAACTAAATTTTTAGAATACCTCTTCTCGGCCGATAACGAAAGTGACCGCGAGCGCTGGCTGAGCGCGATGCGGCCCCCGCAAAGCGCAAACCCGGACGAGAGGGTGTACGCCGAGTGGGACTGTCCACAGGCTGTGGCCGTACACTCATATGGACGCGCACAGGATGACGAGCTGGACCTGGCCGTTGGGGATCACGTCAATATTTTAAGAAAGATGCCTGATGGTGAGTTTAACGATGATCTATTTCCTCTCTCTCTCCCTCTCTCTCACTCTCTCTCTCTCTCTTTCTCTCTCTCTCTCTCTCTCTCTCTCTCTCGCTCTCCCGTTAGATCTTAATTTTCAGGTTGGTTCTACGGAGAGCGATCCCGAGATGGTACTGGAGGATGGTTCCCCTCGAGCTACGTTCAGCAACTTGTGAACGATCACACCAGGGCCAAGAATTATCGACAACGGCTCAGGATGATGCAGGTGAGGAGAGAAATAGAGCGAGAGAGAGAGAGAGATTAGAGAGAGCTAGAGAGAGCGAGATAGAGCGAGAGAGAGAAAGGGAGAGAAAGCTAGATAACGCGCGAAAGAAAACAGAGAGGTAGAGAAAGCGGGAGAGCGAGAGCGAATGATAGAGAGAGCTACAGAACGAGCGATAGAGAGAGGGGAGAGAGGGTGAAAAATCCCTCAAAAACCAATTTTTTTCAGGCAGCTTCCGACCTCAGAAGCGATCTGCCCCCTCACATGAGCCGCCACGCCAAGCCCCCAGCCCTCATCCAAAAGCTCCGTCGTATGAGCAACCCGCGACAGCTTTTCCTACCAAATTAACAAATTTGGAAACTATTCCGGCTTTTTTACGATCCAAAATCTGCGAACGAACGAAACTCTCAATCTCCCAACCGATTCCTGGTATTTAAAGATGTGATTTAAAGATTTTTTTGATGATTTTTAATGATTTTAATGCATATCTTAGATAGGTTTTTAATATATTTTTTGTTTGTAGTTTTACATCTTTCCTGCTTGCTTGTAATTTTGCACAATGAATATTGCTCTCAATTGTCCGGCTCAGTGTCTCTCCCCCCGGAAATGTCCATGTCAGTTTTTCGACCCTGTATTTTGATGCCCGGTACCGTCTGTGTTATACTGTCCTTTTCGTGTTTTGCTATATTTTGCGTTTTTGAGATGTTTGATAAAAATTTCGGAGAATTTGTGCCTAGATAGTCCTTGGTAAGCGAGCAGAAATTCTTTCAGAAAAGGTAAACTATCCGAGGTTCTTTTAAGCGAAGCCAGGTAGCAGAGGTTCTTTGAGGAGCTGCAAGCCAGCAAGGATCATTTCGGCTGAGCGTTAGGCTATAAAAGGTAGTTTGACGCATTAATGGAAAGCGTCCGGGGCAAGATAGCAGGAATTCTTTGGGAAGAGGCAACCTAGCAAAGATTATTTGAGAAAAGGGATGCTAGCAGAAGTAGAAAAGGCAAGCTAGCAGAGACCCTTTGGGGCGAGACAGGCTAGCAGAGTTTCTTTCTGGGAAAGCATGCAAGCAGTGATCTTTTGAAAATAGACCGCTAGCTGAGGATCTTTGATAAACGGCCAGCTAGCAGAGATTTTAAGGGGAAGAAGTCTTTGAGAAGAGGCGAAGCTAGCAGAGATTATTTGAGGGGCCGAGAATTTTTTGGGGGGGGCCTTTGGAAAGAAAACTTTTTATACTATTTTTATGCGCTCAAAACCTAACCCTCTGGTTCCCAACTCCTTTAAAGATGTTATTCCCTAGATTGTGGTCTATTTCAGGCTAGCCGTCCCATTCAGGGAAAACGTGCGAAAACTAGCGCCGCACAGTGCATTGAGAGGAATGGTGCGGCCTGGAAACGCGTGTTCCCACGGGGTGTGGCTGTCTCTCTCTCACTCTCACTCTCTCTCTCTCTATTTGGCAAAAGAAGCGGGAAGGACTGAAGGGAGGGACCGAATGTTGCAATGTCCGAAAGGAGGGGCCGCAACACCACAAAAGCCTCTTGCCGGGCAAAAACACGCTGGCCAGGAAATACCCGGGGCGGGCCGCTACAAGCCACTTCGGGCCGCCCGCTCTGCGCAAACAATGCCAACCCAACGAATGGCGGCCCGGTGAGGACAAAGTCCAAATTTGTAACGGAATGGAGCAGATATGCAACGATGTCTTCTCCGGGGTAGGGGGTGGTCCAATGAAAAGATAAAGTTTTTCATAGACAAATTTTGTAAGCTAAGACTGCGATTTTGGTTCCCTTTTTACCAGTATTAGGTGCTGCAGTCTGTAAACATCCTAAAGCCGTAGTTTTTGAGAGTTTATGGGTATATACTTATACCCTGGCCGTACGCCTTAAAGCCTCTTTTTCCGTGTTAAGTTGCTTTTTTTTTCTTCTAAAATTTTATTCCTAAAACTGGCAAAAAAAGCCAATCTGATCACGCCAAGCCTAAGCCTAAGATCAGGCCTAAACCTAGGCCCAAGCCCAAGCCGATGCCGAACCCCTGGGGGGAAAAACCCAAAAAACCCCCGACGGCCGAAACCCCGACATGCAAAATAGCTGTTGAAGAGGATGGAAAGAAAAAGAAAAGTCAAGAACCGTCAGGATTTTGACCTGTCGGGATTTTGCCGTCCGGGTTCCGGCTGTCGACATTTTGACCGGAACTTGCGCTGGCTGCACTGCTCCCTCTAAAAATCAAAAATTCCGATTCTTTGCTCATTTGCATCTCTTAAATTCTGGTGCACTAGCACCCCGATACCACGAAAAAATTGCCGCTAGCGTGCTCCCGTCAAGTGGGTCCATTCGGACCAAAATGTGCCCGCTGGCAACGCGCCACCCACTTCATCCTGCCAATCCGGCTGTTCCGACGCCCTGGCACCCTGATAGTGCGCGCTGTAGAGCGCCAAAATACGGAACTTGGCGCGCCCCGAGGGCCTCGTATGGCCCCCAGACTACGCGCGCAGACCCCGGAAATCTGCATGTGAATGTGTGAGAGCAAACATGGGGCACGCGGAAAAATAAGACTCGCCTGGGGGCGCACCCTGGTCCCGCGGGGAGATCGGAGTGGTCATCGTTTTGGGGTAGGATGTTGTTGACCAAGAATGGCATCAGGGAAAATCAGATGGCTTCGATGACTTAGGTCGCAAAATTTTTCGTGGATGGAAAAGAGAGACAGGCTTCTGGAGAGAGAGACAGGGAGAGAACAGAGATGGAGAGAGAAAGAGAGAAAGGGAGAGCAAGAGTGAGAGAGGAAAAGACGGATAGAAAGAGAGCCCATGAAGGCTTAGGTAAGGTGATTTTAGATCGATCAGTTAGAAAGTCCTTTCAAGTCACTAGTTCTCGAGCAGGAGAGCACCAAATTCCATACGATCTCCATCTCTCTCTCTGTCTTGCTCGCTCCTTTCCTCTCGCGTTCTCGCCGCTCACTAGCTCTTTCTAGCTCTCTCTAGCTCTCTCTCGCCTCTCTGCACTTTTCGCTCTCCAAAATCAGCAGCTGTCCCTTGCCATTTATTGTGTTACGGCGCAAATCCATAGTGATCCATAGGAATAACCCTCCATACCAAGCCTTGCAGCTTCCTTTAAACATTCAATTTCGTAATCGATTACAAACGGATCCGAGAAGCGAGAGGAGTGACGCGTAGCGTACCGCTGACAGATCGATTTCTTAGCGAAATCACCATAATTTCAGAATCCCTGAAAACCGTGGATTCTCCAAAACTTTGAATCCGTTCTTTCCTCTCTCGCTCCATTCCAACATGGCCATCGGCTAGGTGTGAGAGCGTGCGCGTGGAGTGTCCCGTAGCGCGATGGCCGGACCGCAGGGGCGGATGTTTGCCATTTGGACCATTTTGGAGAAGAGAGACGATTCCCCTAAGGGAAGGGTGGGGCCCGAGAGAGCGAGAGAGTGAGAGAGACAGTGAGGGGCGAGGGAAGCAGAGTGGTGGGAGGGCCCTTGGGCCCCGCTCCGCCGTTTATAAGCCGCCGAAGACGTGAGGCCGGAGCCACGGACGCGCGCTTCCGCTATCACTTCCAGGCTCTTCACGCCGGATGGGATTTTTGGCTGAATTTACGATGGTTGTTGGCTCTTTTAAAAGATTCTGCTTAAGATACTGTATCCGGATCCTGATATAGGCCCTACTTTTGGAAAATGCTTTTCGAAAAAAACTTACTCTTTTGGACGCTGATATCAACACTTCATAAAATATTTTACTCGTTTTTTATCTATTTTTCTCCTTATTTTTAGCCTATTTTTTGGCGATTTTTTTGACTTCTAGATTTGCTTTAAAAAGCCCGACAAGCCTTTTTTACAAATTTAAGATTTTTTCGTAGATAACGATTTTCAAAGATTTAAAATTCAAACAGCCACTCAAAAAATGTCTGTGCTTTTCTATAATTTTTTGAGGCGATTTCTTAATGTATTTCTTCTTGGAATTTTTGCTTTTTTAGCTTTAGCTCATTTTCATTTTCCGTTCATTTTCGTAAATCGCTCTGTATCGCCTAGTGCTTACTCTCCCCTATTCTCGTGCTCACTCACAGTCACTCTCTCTTGCTCTCTCTCTCTCTCGCTCTCTCTCCCTTTCTCTCATTCTCTATCTCTCGAACTCTCTGTCACTCTTTCTCTCGCCCGCGTCCTCTAATATGCTACTTGAGCAGCTGTCACAATGGTCATCCGGGTTGCCGTCATCTCGCTCTGCTTCCTAAACGTTGCCACAGCTCAATGGTGGGCCGAGGCCAAGCACTTTGAGACGACCACGTTGCCAGTGAGTTCATCCCAGAATTTCTCCTAAGAATCTCAGGAGCTCGGCCCGATCTCCACGACCCCGGAGAGCAGCACAAAATTGGAAAAGATTTTGGCGACACAGCGGCCGGTTGAGGAGAAGACGGATAAGGTAAGCTCACGCTTAGACTTAGGCATAGGCTTAGGCATAGGCTTAGGATTAAGCTTATGCATGGCCCTTGCAATAAGCGGTTTTAAACGCTCAAATCTCGGCTTTCAGGCAACTGAAGCTTCTTCTTCATCTTCTTCCTCATCTTCTTCTTCCACCACCGAAGGTTCAACAACTGAGAAAGTTGAGGAGAAGCCTACTGAAGCTGTCGTGGTTGCTGAGAGCACCACTGAAGCCAAACCGGTGGGTACTGAAGCTTTTCTAACTCTCTCTCTCTCTCTCTCTCTCTCTCTCTCTCTCTCTCTCTCTCTCTCTCGCTCTCCCTCCCTCCCTCTAAACTCTCATTTCAGGAGCCAACCACTTTGAAGCCGATCATCAAGGCCGAGATCCGCGCCGTTGAGAAGAAAACTACCGTTGTGGTTGTTGTACGTTTTCCACACCAGAACCGATTACGCAACTGAATTTTAGCCCGAAACCACGGAAGCTGTTCCCGACGCGAGCACGACGTTGAAGCCGACTACGGTGGTTGCTGTTACGGATGTGAAGGTCGAGGAGACGACGCAAAAGGAGACTGAGGTAAGAAAGGGAGAGAGAGAGAGAGTGCGAGAGAGAGGTCGAGAGCGAGAGAGCGCGAGAGAAATGTTCGATTTCTAGGCCACCACCGAAGCCGTGACTGAGGCTTCAACCACCGAGAAGGAAAAGCTCCGACTTGGTCCCGCCACGCTCGCCACCCTCATTCCTGAAGTTCCCTCCACTGAGGCACCGGAAGCGAGCACGACCGTTGAGGTGAGCCTATGGAAGAGAGAGAGAGAGAGAGAGGAGAGTGAGAGAGAGAGAAGGGGAGAAAGAGGCAGACAGCGAGAGAAAAGTTATCACGAGTAAACGCTTCAATCCATCCCTTACAGGTCTTCTCCAAGATGCTCAAGCCCGACCTCGCCACCATCTACCGCCGTCTCTTCAACCTGAAGCCGTTCAGGAACCCGTCGGCCGGCTTCCAGTAGACGTGCATCTCCGGAAGTTACCGTGTACCCTCAATGAGGTGTCGAATTCTCAAGCCCCCAAAAACTCATTGTTGTCTCCAATGATTCCGTGTGGAGTTCAAAATTCCAGTTGCATCGATGATCGTCAGAATATTTGTGCCTTAACATTTGTTTTTCATGCCGCCAGAAGATGGTTGGGAATAAATTTGCATATCTTAACTTTGCGATTTTGGATAGAGAGAGAGAGTGAGAGAGAGAGAAAGAGAGAAAGAGAAAGATAGCGAGAGATAGCGAGAGATAGATAGAGATGGAGAGAGAAACACACAGGAAGGGAGGGAGCGAGAGAGAGAGAGAGAGATACAGAGAGAGAGAGAGAGAGAGAGAGAGAGAGAGAGAGAGAGAGAGAGGGATCGAGAGAGAGAGAGAGAGAGAGAGAGAGAGAGGGAGAAAGAAGCAGAGAGAGGTTGTGAGCGTGAGAGAGATAAAAAGCTGTCCCAGCCCCTTTAAACCTCACTTTTTTCGTATCTTCCCTATTTTCCAGCTATAAAATCTCCCACTTCCCGCCAGCGCTGTGAGTTGCGTAGCGGAGCGAGGCTTTCCAGTCGAGTTGTTGGCATTCCACTTGGGCAGCCCATTAGAAGGGAAGGGAGAAGAGAAGTGGGAGGGCCTTTTGGGCCCTGAAGGGAGGGAAGAAGGGGGTTCTATCCTCTTCTATTCCCCCCTTCGACATTCCTCCTAATTAAGCCCGCACCCCCACACACATGCACATACACCACATCCACCCATCACATACAGATGAAAGGGAGAGGGAGAGAGAGAGAGAGAGAGAGAGAGAGAGAGAGAGAGAGAGAGAGAGACTTAGAAACTCATCGAATTTGTCCGCAGCTCCAGTTTCAGCCTATTTTTCCCTTTTTTAAAGGACAACCCCAAATAAGATAAAAGCATTTTCCGATAGTCCAAAACTCCGAAAAGGTTTTACTGGTTTGTTTCATCAAATTAACTATATTGCAAGCAAAAAAAATCCATAACCCTTTGTAGCCCAGGAATATTGGCGGGAAATGACTTTTTTATGTCTAAAAACCGTCAGTTTGCATTTTTAATAAAGATTGCTAAATTTTTACAGTAAAAATCAAAAAAGCTTTTGAAAAGCCGTTTATCTTTGTCCTAAAAAACTCCTTCTCATGAAAAAATTGGTCCACCCTGCTACAGAAACTAAATTTTTGCTAAAATTCTCGAAGGCTCGTGTTGTCGACGTTTTCCCCAAATTTTCTGTATTTAAATTACGATATTTTGTAATTTTGAAATTCTGAAATTTCGAAGTTGTAAAATTTCGAAATTATGAAATTTTGACAAGATCAATGGCGGTATTATTAGCTTCGGAATCCCGAATTTCGACAATGTGAATATCGACACCGTGATTTCCACCTTCTGAAAGTACCCCTAGCTCTATATCGTATGCAAAGTATCTATCAGGCCAGGTTTTGCGGTAATTTATATCACACCGTCACCCCGGATCCGATCGGAATTCCGTGAATTCCCGTCGTCGCCCGCGGCTTCTGCCATATCGCGGGTGAATGGTGGGAAATGGATGAATGGATGGGAGATTCGAGATGGATGGGAGAGAGAGAGAGAGGGAGAGAGAGAGAGCAAGAGTGTGTGTGGTGAAAGAAGAAGGACGTGCGGCGTGTATTCTATCGATTCTGGCCCACCCCGTCCCTTTCCACTGCCGAAAATGGATGGCAACCAACGGGGGGTGAGGGCAGACAGCAGAAGCTGCTGTCGTTTCCCTGAAGCTACGACAACCAGTTGAAATATTTGTTATTTGGCGCGCTGCGTTATTTTAAGAGGGTTGATGAGGATAAGAGGATTTGGCTATTTACTGGATTGCCAGGCTTTTCTGCTGTACTCTGCTATTCTTTTGGGGTTGAAAGCGTC
Organism: Mesorhabditis spiculigera; assembly: GCA_958295435.1. Taxonomy (NCBI): domain Eukaryota; kingdom Metazoa; phylum Nematoda; class Chromadorea; order Rhabditida; family Rhabditidae; genus Mesorhabditis; species Mesorhabditis spiculigera. The sequence continues at coordinate 4,134,493 of CATQJA010002709.1, read as the reverse complement.
AGAATTTCTTTTTTTAGGGCTATTCGGCTAAAAGGTACTATTCTACCAATTTCTATATAAATTTTTCAGCTTTAGAACATTAGATCCTTGGTTCGTTAAGCTTACAAATACCTCAAACCCGTTTAAAAACCCGTAATAAACGGGCAAAGTAAAATTCCACGCCCCGGGCCGGGAATTAAAAAACATACCACCCCATATTTGTATACCTTAAGCTTTAAATCGTTTGTTTTCTTGAACTTGAGAGGTAGACGATCAGTTCGATGTAATAGAAGGATTAATGAACATAACGCACGCACTAATACATAGACGAACTGCTTGCCTGTAGGCTCCGCGCTTCCGGGATCAAGCTTTTATCTTTATTTTTCTTTTCTTTGTTTTTTGGGGTTTGCGTTTAAGGATAAATATTGTTCTCAAAACTGGCTTCCTTTCGATACCAGTTAGAAAACGTGACTAAAAATAAGTTTAATAAGCTTAAGCCTAAGTCTAAGCCTAAGCCTAATCCTAGGCCTAAGCCTAAACTTAAACCTAACATAAGCTGAGGCCAAATCCTAAGCCTAAACCTAAGCGTAAATCTAAAATTGAGTCTAAGCCTAGCCTAAGCCTAAGCCTGAGCCTAAGCCTAAGCCTGAGCCTAAGCATAGCCCAAGTCAACGCACGTTTTAAAACCGTTTTGCGTTAATGGCACCTTACCTAGCGTTCCGATTCGGTTTTCCCAAATTGCACCTGTCTGGCCTATTTTCAGGTCCCGCTCCCTAACCACCTGCCCCAACCGCAACTTTTCGTCTGAACTGAGTCCCCTAATCTTTCCCGGGATTCCCGATTGGGACAGGGATTCAAGGGTTCGGTTTGAAGCCCCGGCGGGGGATAAACGAATTCGCGACGGCTGCGAGTTGGCAATTAGGCCCAGGCGGTGGTATTCGATTTTTGAGGGGGAACGCGGGCTTTGTCTGGGGATTTGGGAGGAGGTTTACGGCTTGAATTTGAGGTTCAGCTACTCAGAAAATAGTTTTTTGGCTCTAGGATGTTCGCGCTCTCTCATTCTCTCTCTCGCATTCTCTTTCTAGATCTCTCTTCCTTCTACACTCCCTTAATTTCCCTAAAATCAGCCAAGTTTTTCCTGAACCTCCACTTCCAGGAGCCAAGGTTTTTCCTCCGTCGAAGTGTGAATAATAATTCGGGAAGGGGCTTGGCGAGATAGAGAGAGAGAGAGAAAGAGGAGAGAGAGAGAGAGAGAGAGAGAGCAGTGAGGCATGCACATGAATAAGCAATCGCACACCACATTCCGAACCTCCCCGCCAGCCAACGCAGCAGCACAACTCTCCCAAACTAGTCGGAAGTTTCGAATTCGGTGTTGGGAATTAAATTTATGTAATTTATATAACTATTATATTCAGATATTTTTATATACTTACTGGTTCCAGATAAAGAAGTCGATATAGAGAATTTTAGTCAGAACTGCAAAAAAATTTACCTGGATCTTTCCAGTGGATCTGGCCTGCTCTATCTGTCTGTATGTCCCTCTTACCTTCTCTCTCTCTCTCTCTCTCTCTCTCCCTCCTTTGCACTCTCTCTTAATGGCCTAAATTACTCATATTAATCGAAAGCAGCATCTCTGCCACAATAGCAGGCAGGCGCGAAGCAGGTGTGGATGACATTTTGCAGCTTAACCCCGTAGCCATCCTGTCTCTCTCGCTCTCTCTCTCTCTCGCTGTCTCTCTCTCACCCATCAGCCGCCCATAATGCCTGAGGGCTATTTTGTAGGGGATCTAGAGAGGGGATATGGGATGGAAGGGGGCCCTAGGCGGATGTGTGTGTGCCCATAATCTGCCTCCCATCGCAAATGGGAATCTTTTCAAGGGGGATGTCTCTCTGTTTCTCTCTATATCTCTCTTGCTCTCTCGCTACGCACCAACCTAATAACATCATTTATCTGCTGAAAAATGGCTGGGAAAGGCCAATGCAAAGCGTTAGGTCGGGTGGGAATCTCTCTACCCCGCTTGTTTTAGATCAGGTCGATTTCTCTTGTACTCTCGCTTCTTGCTCGCTCTCTCTTTCTCTCCCTCTCTCTCTCACTCTCTCTCGCAGCATTAACCTTTCTCTTATGGTCGCTCTCCATAGCTTTCCGTCTCCGTCTTATCTTGTCGCTCGCGTGTTTTCTAGCTCTCTCTCCCTCCCCCTCTCTCTCTCTCTCTCGTTCTCTCTCTCTCTTTCCTATTAATGCATCGAACTGACTAAGCTGTTATTAAAGAAGATGTCCTTAAGCGAAGAGGTCGAGGGGGTTATTAGGGTCGTGACAGAGAGAGAGAGAGAGAGAGAGAGAGAGAGAGAGAGAGAGAGAGAGAGAGAGAGAGAGAGAGAGAGAGAGCGAAAGACAGAGTGAAACAGAGGGTGAGAAAGATCGAAAGCGGGAGGAAGCGAGACAGATACACTCCCCCCTCCCTCTGATCAATCACTATTATTCACCCCCTAAATGCTAATCCCAAATCCCCATCACCCTCTCTCCCCTCTTCGTTTCCATAGCGTCGGGTGTTTGCCAGCCTCGGGCCGTTGTTGCCGAAGATGCTTTTTTCGTTTTCTTTGCATTCCTTTTTCGGGTGTCCCGCCAGCAGATCCTCCCCTCCCTCCCGCCATTCGCCTTAATTTTGGGCCCAGGATTAGTGTGGGGCGGATCAAAGGGGGGTGGCCCGGGGCCTGGAAGGACCGGATGTGCCGTTTTACGAACCAATCCTTTTTCCGAGGTGAAATTTTGGGTCAGGCAGAGATTTTCTAATCCTTATTTTTCAAATTTCAAGATCTAGAATTTGAAATTTGCAATACTGCCGTTTCGGTTCGTTCCCAAGCCATTTAATGGTATGCAGTAGACAGTGGCCAATCGGGGCAACCAGCCAGCCGGTCGATCCGGAACGGCCATCTGGCCCCTATTTATTGGCCTCTCGCCGAGACGTTTAAGGGGAGATGGAAAGGGTAATTTGAGACGAAGATGAAGCTGCTTTGTTGTAGTTTAGGCTTAGGCTTCGGTTTAGCTTAGGCTTAAGGCTTAGGTTTAGATTTAGGCTTAGGGTCAAACGTAGGGTTGGGTTTAGGTTTAGGATTCGGCATAGTCTTAGACTTTTCAGCTTGGTTTAGGCTGATTAGGTTAGGCTTGGACTTGTCCTTGGGCTTAGGCTTAGCTTACAAGGAGTGTCCTTTTGGTGTCATCGGCAAACGATTCGAGACCCAGCTCATTCGATAGAGAATTGAATTCTGAACAAGACTGTGTTGTTCATTTTTGCGGAATGGCTGTCCCTGATTTTATAAAATTAAAAAACTGCCGGCGACGCCCATACATTGGTGCTTGGGGAGCGGTTGTTAAGGTTTCGCGCTTGGTTTTTAATTCTATAAATCAGGGACAACAATTCCGCAAAAATAACAACACAGTCTTGTTCAGATTCAATTCTCATCGAATGGCTGGGTCTCGAATTGTTTTGCCGTGCCGGACCTCCTTGTTAGCTGTTAGGCTTAGACTTGCACTTGCCTGGCAGCCTCCAACCACTCCGAGGCTTAAGCTTCTTAAGCTTTTCCTCAGACCGAGGTCCGACGTAGACCTAGCTCAAGCTTAGGCTTATGCTCCTCGCCGCCTCCTGCTCCTATGTCACATGTCAGACACCCCTCCTTCACCCGCTGCTTCTCATATCGCGAGAGCGACTAGCCGATGCGAAAATGGCTTCTCCTCTTCTGGTCTTTCGCCTATTTGTATGTTCCCCCTGACGAAGAAGTGGCACGACATGTCGGCCCGGGAGTTGAGGCTCAAATTTCGCTGCCGCCCCGGATGCACCCTCGCAGGGGCGGAATTTGCAGAAAATGGCAGAAAGTGGCTTGAAATAGGCGGCGTAAAAGTTTTTAAAGCTAGTTGGCTAGGGAGTGATGATAGAGAGCGGTAGAGCGCGAGAGTGAGAGAGAGAGAGTAGGAGAGAGCGAAAACGCGGGAGATACAAAAATAGTTCGTTCTCAATAAACTGACTCATATCTTCTATGGCCTCAAATACCTCAATTCCCTCGATTCAAGATTTTGAATCCTTTCCTATGAGTATTTCGGCGAAGAGCGGAAAGAAACGGAATGTGATTGGGCATTCATTTTGACGTGCCAAACCATGGAAGCAATGTTTTGAAAGGAGCCTTGGGATAAGACTTTTTGCTTTTTCTAGGTAAACAAGATTTTGACATAGTTAATTCATAATCTTAACATTTTTTGCTATTTGTTTTTATGGTTTTCTCATGCGTTTTCTCTCCTACTTTTTTTCTTTCCCATCTCTTCGTATTTTCTCTTCCATACGCTGTTTTTTCCGCTATTTTCCATTAGACGATCTGTCCCCTCAGCCTCCCATGCAGTCAATCTACCCCTCCACCCCTTCGGTGTAATTGAGTAATGGGCGGGCGCGGCAGCGGCAGGTGTCTCCGCGCTCCCCTAAAAACGGCTATGTAGCCCGGAAAATAATCCAGATTTTTGGGGGTATTTTTGGAGTTAATGGCTTGAAGCTTAAGCCAAACCTAAGCTAAGCTTAAGCAAAGTCTAAGCTAAGCCTCAGCTAAGTCTAAGCTAAGCCTAAGCTAAGTTTAAGCTAAGCCTAAGCTAAGTCTAAGCTAAGCCTAAGCTAAGTCTAAGCTAAGCCTAAGCTAAGCCAAAGCTTTGCCTGCGCTAAGCCTAAGCCAAAGCCAAGCTATTATTGTGCTTACGCTCAATTTTTCAAACTTCCTTATCCGACATTCCAGCTGTCACGATCCCTTTAAACCCCAAAACCCCCAACCCATTAGTCTTCAAAGAGTAAGTCCCACTCCCCCTCCCGCCTCTCCATTAAGTTCCGGGACAAGAAGCGATGACGACGGGCTGTTTTCCGTTTTGCTCGCTTTCTCTCGGCCCTCTCAAACTCTCGTGCTCTCTCGCCGCCGTCCTCTCTAATTTCCCCATTCGAATCGAGTCGTGGGTCTCTGAGGGCCCTGACAAGACTCGCACAGCAGAAAATGGAGCCCCACCAAAGGCCCCCCCGGAAAGCCATAAGGACCCCCAAAGGGGCAAGTCGAGGCTTTTCATAGCGTTGTTGTGTTAGGAGGTTTAGGCATTTTTGGGGGAGTTGTTCGTGGGTTTCTGGCTTTTCGGGCTTTTTGTTTCGCTCTCTCTCGCTCGCTCGCTCTCTGTCTCTCTCTCGCTCTCTCTCTCTGTGAATCTCTCGTTGTAACGTTTATCGTTCCGCTTCTCTCGCACTATCTGTGTATCTCTCTCTCTCTCTCCCTCATTCTCTCTCGCCCCTCCGTCATGCTAGCAAACATCCTTTCGGCGGGCTAGGTAAGCTAGCCGATACTCCTTAAAATCGGCCCATTTTCTCGTCCCTAAGCTCTCTGACTTCCATTTTTTCCTCAATCCTCTGGGATCCTTGAGGTCTCCCCTCCCTTTCGCTAATCCCGATTTCGAAAAGTAAAATTTCCACTCGGCATCGCGGCATTTTCGCTACAGCCCGTCAACGGGGTGGAATTCGGATTACTGCCCTGTTCCGGCACTCAAAACGAGCAGTTTTTCTGGGTTGCGCAGATTTTCGTTGGACCTCTCTCTCTCTCTCTCTCTCTCTCTCTCTCTCTCTCTCTCTCTCTCTCTTTCTCTCACCTTCAAACCTCTACAAAATTCGCTAAACTCCTCGCAACACCTCTGTACGAACCTATGTAGACAGGTGCATTTCGGAACCCACGAAAAACACTCTCAAAAGCGTTCCGCATCCTTTCTGTTCATTTTTCGGCGCCTTCTAAACAACACCTGACCCTCTCGGGTTTGCGGGTGGTGTTGTTTTCCTTGTCGTTTGACATTTCGAGCATCAGTATCTCTCTCCCCTCTATATCCCGCTATCTATCGCTCCCGCTCTCTCTCTCTCTCTCTCTCTCTCTCTCTCTCTCTCTCTCTCTCTCTCTCTTAAGCCTAAACCTAAACCTAAACCTAGACCTAAGCCTAAGCCTAAGCCTATGCCCAGGCTGAAGCCTAATAAGCGGAAATCGCGTCTCTCTCGCTCTCTCTCCCTCTCTCTCTATCGCTCCCTCTCTCGCTCTCTCTCCCTCTCTCTCTATCGCTCCCCCTATCGCTCTCTCTGCCTTCCTCTCCTTTACCAAACCCATCATCAAAACTTGAAGCCTTCCAGGGATCTGAAACTTCAAAGATTCCCAGAAAAATAAAAGCCAAGCGTCTATTCGTCAGTGTGTCATGGATGTGTCCCTCGAGGCCGCTACTATCTTATCTTTTCCTCGACTTTTCCGGGCCTCCCCCCATTCCTTTTTCCGCGTGTGAAGACAGCCATTCCAGGCTTCTTCTTCCCCAGAGAAGGCTTTTCACTGCTAAATGTATTCCCCCGGAAACGAGCGCGGCATAGGGGCGGGTCTTTGTTTCCTGGTTCCTTAGGACTGGTTAGCTTTTTGCAGTATCAGTTTGTGCTCTTATTTCAACTACGATTCATGCCACTTTCCCTGATTTATTAAGACATCAAGTTCAAGCAGTTCAAGCTCAACCCTAAAATCGACGGCAAGGAGATCACGCTCTAATACGTCAGCATCTCGTGCTCTGATCTGATTAGATACGGTTTAGGCTCCTTTGAACCTCTAGAGATCGAGTTCAAGGAGTTCAAACGTTTACATCTGGTCTAAAGCCAAAGCTTTGGCTTAAGAAGTTGAATTGGGAGCTGAAGTTGGAGATGTTCGGACGAGTTTAAGGCACCTGGCAGGCCAAGTTCAAGGAGTTCCGGCTTCCGAACTACTGGTAAACCCTAAGCCGAAGCAGCTAGACTACTTCAATTGCTCAAGTTCAAGTCGTTCAGGTCTAGCAATTGGTGTAAAACACAGGGCCAAATAAGCTCAATTATTACGAGGGCAAGTTCAAAACGTTCAGTCTTCAGACACACCGCCCGACTTATTACAAAAGCCTAGGCGGGACGAAGCGACTTCGTTGGCTCATTTTCAGGAGGTTCAGACGAGGCCAGCCGTTTCAGTTTAGTTTAAATCGAAAACGACTAATCGACGTTCCCAACTCAAACTCAAGCAGTTCAGGCTTGATGGGTTCAAAATGTCAATTTTTAATTCTCATCGGCTTTCGGTCGATCTCATTTCACATCCCATTACCGGGAAAGGCCAACTACAGAGCGCCTTCCCATTTTGGGGCCGCCATCAAAAAGCCCGGACCAGAGCGAAGGGGCGTAAAAGCGGAAAATGGGGCTTTTGGCTGGATGGGGCTGGTCCGAAAATGAGCAGCGGCGACGCATTCGTCAGCGCCAGAATTTCGGGCCCCTCACAACATTTTGGATGCCAAGGGTACACGGGGGAAATTAAAATAGTCCATTAATGTGCTGCCGTTTCGTATAACCTTAAAAAATTCCAGTCATTTTGTATCCTCCATTGATACGAAGTGTGTACTTTTCTACGCATTGTCTGGTCTCTCTCTCCCCCGATTTCTCCCGCTCCCGCTCTCTCGCTTTCTCTCGTTCCCGCTCTCTCGCTATCTCTGTCTCGCTCTCTCTCTTTCTCTCTCACTATCCTCACGCTCTCTCTCTCTCTCTCTCTCTCATTCTCTCCCTCCCTCCCTCTCTCGTCATATCCTATTAATGCGCCAATTTAGAGCCACTACCCACCCCCCGTCCGCGCAGAATGCTCTGATCCTGGCCCATTTTCCCGGCGGCCCAGGATGGACGGTGTGGCCCAGATGGCCCACCAAAAGGGCCCAGCCTCCAACCACTCAGCCATCTCATACCATTCAGGTAAGCATCGGTCCTTAATGCGTACATACTCGGGGTATTTTGCCCTCTCTTTTCTACTGAGATCTAGGAAATTGCTTCTTGGAAGTTCTCTCTATTTTTTGTACTTACCGGATCCGCAAAAACGCTTCTCATTTCTTTATTTTAGGCCACTAGCAAGCATGCTCAAATTGGGATTCTACCGCACCGCAAAAAGACCCACGTAAAATTTGAATTCTGCACCTGCCAGGGGTGATTTTCCCACGCGTAGGGCATAAAGTGGCCTTTGAAGCTGCCGATCGGTTCAAAAACGTTAAATTTGCAATTTGCATAGAAAATCTTTCACAGCAGCGTAACGCTAAAAAGTTGATTTGCCTAAAAGCGCTTCAAATCTCCGTCACTCTCTCTCGCTCTCTCTCGCTCTCTCTCTCTCTCTCTCCCTATCTATCTATCTATCGCTCCCCATTTGGCATGAGCTGTTCCTCAAATTCTCGAGATCAGCTTCTCAAGCTCAACTTTTTCAGCGGCTCCAGCCATCTCTTTTTTCTGAGTCCCATGTGGACGGGGTGTCGGAGGGGGAGCAGTGATTCCTTGGGGTTCGAATAGGGGGTGGAAGGAGAATGAGAAGGGAGAGGGAGAGGGGGAATCGAATTCGAGCGCTTCCCTCTAGCCAGCTGCCATTTCTCCTTGAAGCTGTCGGGAAGCAAGAAAGAAAAGAAAGGAGGAGGAGAAGGAGAGGAGGGGGAGCAGGAGATGGACTCTAAAACAACCTACGCATCTTCCGACTTTTTCTTTTTATTCTGATTTTTCCTGATTATATTAGTCATCGGACTTAAATCATGGAGAGAGAGAGAGAGAGAGAGAGAGAGAGAGAAAAAAAAATTCCTAAACTTTTCATTTCAGAGGAAAGCAGCCCCTTCTCGAGCTATGACGCCACAATCCCGGTGATGGAGACGAGCGGGCAGGACGTGCTCGAGCTGGAGATGAACCACGACGGCGGTAGGGTCACTTGGAACCACGAAACCCCCATGAATTTAGAATACCTAGACACCCGGGAATTCGGGCGTGCGGATTACCAGGGTCCCACGGCCGGGTATAGCGATCAGTTCACAGGTGGGAGGCGAGAGAGAGAGCAAGAGAGAGAGAGAGAGAGAGAGAGAGAGAGAGAGAGAGAGAGGGAGAGAGAGAGAGAGAGCTAAAAAAAACTTGGCGTTCCAGAATCCCCGTACGATCAAATGGAATCAGGACCATCCTATGAAAATAATGCCAGCTTCGACCCAGCACCGGAACAACAACAACAACAGGAAGAAGTAAGAATGATTTTCAAATTCGGACGTTGCAGAAAGTTTTCGATTTTTGCGTCGAATTTGCGTTTTAAAGCTTATAAAACGATTTTTAGGCTCCACCTCCGCCTCCAGCAGAAACTCCTCAAATATCCATTCAAGTTGGCGAGACTCCAATTGATCACAAATCGTATTCACAGCCACCGTCTGTGGAATTACGGTAGGTTTTTAGGGTTTAAAGCTCTCTCTCTCTCACTCTCTCTCTCTCTCTGTCTTTCTCTCTCCCTTTACTAGTCTCTCTCACGTGCTTTCTCACTCTCTCGCTCTCTCTCGCTCTCTCTCCTATCACTCAGATCCTCAATGTTACTCTTTCAGACTCGTCGCGTCCCCTGGCCATCCGATGCCCACGGTTACTGTAGGTGCACCACCACGACCGGTACGTAGCAATTTAATACCTTACAAAAAGCTGTCTATTTGTCATCGTCGCAACACTAATTTCTTGTTTTTAGCCCACCATGTACGCCGTCAAGACGATACCTACCGAAAAGGTTTACACGTAAGCTTTAAGGTTTTCGGTTTTAGGTTTTTTTGCAAATTTTCAGCTTTTCGGAGCGTATCAAAACGTACTGATACCAAAATTGACAGTTCCAGCCAGTTTCAAAGCTCATTTATCCAAGAAAAGAAAGAAAAATGAACCCAAAACCCGGGTTTTTCAGCTTTTCTCGAAATATGGGAGGGAGCCGGAGATCGGGGAGCCGCAACCATGCGAAGAAGGAACCCCTGGATCCGAATATGGTTGAGGAAGAGGTTGCGAGGTCGGTTTTTATGTGGTTTTTTTGCGCTTCTCTAATTCACACTTAATTCATTTTACTTCCGGCTCCTATCTGCGATTCTTTTTCCTCTCCTTCCGGACCTTAATTCGCGTCTTGGTTTTTCAGCCGAACTGATCCGGAAATCGACTTTTTCTTATTTGTCGACAAATTTATGATTTTTCGGGCTACAGTTTTTTAATTACGTTGCGTCACTGATTTGGGAATAACATAGTTTTCATCCTTTTAAATGGCGTAACCGGCTTAGCATCTGTTTCTTTTTTATCTAGCCTAAACGGTTGCTCAGGAATGTTTGGTGGTTTATTTTAAACATGGCGTAACCGGTTGAGCTTCATTTTAAAATTATTAAAAATTTTCAAATTTGAGCTTGCTAACCGATTACGCTATGTAAATATTCCACAGTAATTTGTTAGGTTTTCTACCGTTTCAGGCTCAATTTTTTTCATGCTCCCTTTTCATAGCTTTTCCCCTTCCCGCCCAAATGCCAAGTTCATCGTATCCCCCGCCGGAATCTTTTGGGGGGTGCGGTCCTGCTATTGCTGAGTGGGGAGCTGTTTTGGGGGTGCTTTTGAGCGAATAGAAGAAGCCTGAATTTTCAGGTCTCGCACCGAGCGATTGCCCGCCTTGATTTTTCGATTCAAAACCGGACCATCCACCCGGTCCCGGGGGGGGGGCGGGGGGTGGAATCGGATCGTCCTCATCAGGTCCCGCCCATTTTTTGCTCAAAAAAACCCGGAAAGCTCTTGCTTTGGCATAACGTTTTGGTGAATGGCAGATTAAAGGGACCAGGAAGTAGCGTTTTTAGGAGGTTACTGTACTTTAAAGGCACTTGCAAGTCAAACTTTTGCGGTGGTTGCGGTACGCTAAATGTCTGCATCAGGTCCCGCCCCCACTTCCGCCCGGTTTTCGCCTGGCGTTTTGGCGGATGGCAATTTTAAAGGGACTGGGAACTGTGATTTTTGTGGGTTTTCCGGACTGATATAGTGGGTATTACGACAATGCTAATTAGGCGCTACTAGACCGGTTTAAAGACGCCTGCAAGCAAAATTTCCGCTGATTAGGGTGCTTTAAAGGAACCTGTAAGCCAAGCTTTCCAGGGCTTCCCCCACTTGAATCGTCTTTATCGGATCGGGCACATTTCGCGGCAAAAAAGTCCTGAAATCCCTTGTTTTGGCATGGAATTTTCAATAGAGGGACATTTTAAAGGGGTCAGGAAGCGTGAGTTTCGACGATTTTCTTCCGAAACCACGATCTGATGCTTCGAATGCTAATTGCTTGGAAGTTACCGTGGTTCAAGGGGTCCGAGGAATTTGAATTTATGAATTTGTGTGATTACTGTATCTCAAAGCAACCTACAAAGGAGCCCGACTCCGACGATTTTTAAGCTCCTTGATAAGTGATGCCAGAAATTTTTTTTTGCGTGATTTAATCTCGAATTCACAAAAATCGAGAAAACCCCCCACAAAAATCCAGTCTCTTCGCCCCGGAGATCCACAACACACAATAGCCAATAAAATCGACTGAGAGGCGGGAGAGGCTGTGAGCATTTTGCGCTTTCTCGTTTTTCCACCTCCCCACACTCTGCATCTTGCCGTCGAAGAGAGAAAGATTTTTCATGCAGATTAAACAAGAAAATAGCCCTGCTTTTCTGGCTGCGATGAAAAGGGCTATATTGAAAAGATTTTGCTTTTATTTTTAAAGCTTATTTAAATCAGCCTAAGCAAAAGCAAAGCAAGCTAAGCCTAAGCCTCCGCCAAAGCCTAGACATAAGCTAAGCCTAAGCTAAGCCTAAGCCAAAGCCTCCGCCAAAGCCTAGACATAAGCTAACAAGGGAAGTGCACGACCGGCCCACGAGAAATCGACACGAGACATAGTGGATCTGATAGAATTGGACACGGAGATTCCGAATCTGTAATCAGAATTTGCTAAATAAAACGGAGAAAAAAGTTATGAAGCATCAAAGTTGGCCAATTCGCCAAAAACGGTACCTTTAAAGGCCCGTAAAAACCGGGGGAACGGAATTGGGAGAAAGAATTAATACTCTTGTTCAGCAGAAAAGCGCTTCGAATGAGCTGTAATACGTAGCATTTGCAAACAATTCACTGAAAGTTTTTTTGGATTCACGGGCAAGGGTATGGCCTGCACATAAAGAGATTTTCGCGAAATCATCGTAAACATGGTAAGATAGCCATTCGAAAGTGCTTTTTCTGCTGAACAAGATGCACTAATGGGTTGTGGCAAATTTCCATTCCCTGGGCCTTTACAGGCCCATAAAAGTCCAATTTTGGGCGATTTTACCAACCTTGAAGCTTCATAACTTTTTCCCGTTTTATTTAGCAAATTCTATTACAGATCGGAATCCCCGTGTCCGATCTTCAGATCCACTATGCTCGTGTCGATTTCTCGTGGGCCGGTCGTGCACCTCCCTTGTAAGCCTGCTAAGCCTAAGCTAAGCCTAAGCTAAGCCTAAGCTAAGCCTAAGCTAAGCCTACGCTAAGCCCAAGCTAAGCCTAAGCTAAGCCTAAGCTAAGCCTAAGCTAAGCCTAAGCTAAGCCTAAGCTAAGCCTAAGCTAAGCCTAAGCTAAGCCTAAGCTAAGCCTCTAAGCCTGCTAGCCTAAGCTAGCCTAGCTAAGCCTGCCTATGCTGCTGGCCTAAAGCATGTAAGCCCAGATTTAAACTTTGATCTCCCGGAAACCTTCCGGGTTGTTTTTCTCGACTCCCTCCGGCCCTCTCTAGTAGGGCTTTTTGACCTTGACCAGCCACTCAAACCTTTCGGATGTTCCTACCCGATTTCCGGCCTCGGATCTCGGAAATTTTCGATGATTCTCTAGGAAAAACTATTCTAACTCCTTGCTTTGCAAAAACTAAGCTTAGCTCTCCCTCCCCCCCCCCCCCCCCTCCTCTCTCCCCCTCCCCCCCTCCCCCCCTCTCCCCCCTTTTCTTTCTCTCTAAGCCTAGGCGGTTTCTCTCGCTCTCTCCCTCTCCCTGACTATCAAATACCTTCTCTTGTACTTTCTTCTCCTCCGTTCCCTACCAGATAGGAAAAACACAAAATGATTTGTCGGTGATTTGTCGCACCGGCTGATGATTTGGATGCATTTTTCTCGCCGAGCTGCTGCTCCTCTCCCAGTTTTTGTGTGGAGAAGTATGGGAAATGGGAAAAATTGGATCGAGCTTTTGTGGCAGAGAGCGAGAGAGAGAGCGAGAGAGAGTGAGAGAGAGGGAGAGAGCAATTAGGGGCTCTAAAACGAAGCACTTTCCATCTTCCGCCTTCCGGCTGGGCACTTGATAATCGATTTCGGGCTTCTCCCTGGCAAATGGGCAAACAGATCTTGCGGATCTATCCGATTTAGCTGCTTGCAGTTGGTGCTTTATGGAATCTGCTTAGGTTTTGTTATGTTGTTTACTCTCTCTCTCTCTCTCTCTCTCTCTCCCCCCCCCCCCCCCCCCCCCCCCCCCCCCCCCCCCCCCCCCCTGTTTCTATACCTTCAAAAAACCAAACATTTGCTATTCCCGGCCCCATTTCATTTTTCCACTCGGCTACAACAATCGCTGCTGGGGGACGCGTTTGACATTTTTATGGGTGAGCCGATATCGGGGGAGGCAACATTCCCGCTCGGGGTTTTGCTGAATTTATCGACATGTTTGTGTTGGATTTAGCGATGGGGATTCTTGATTTTTGGTGTTTTGGGCTTGGGCTTCGGCTTAGGCTCAGATTAAACTTAGGTTGAGCTTAGGCTTAAGCTTAAGCTTAGGTTTGGGCTTAGGCTTATTTATTCATTGTCTTACCAGATGGTTACAGTCGCTTCGCGACTGCAACCATCTGGCCTTCGGGCTACCCTAAATGTCTCACTCCACCACATCCTTTCCCACCTCCATCAATACCCCAGTTGGACACCGAGGTGCCAAACAAAAAGGCGAAATCCACAGAACACAAGCTGCGTCCTTTCAGCAGCAGTTTCCAATCCAAACAAATACGACGCCAAGAAGTGGGGTCTTCCTGTAGACCTACAAATCAGCTCACTACGCCAGAAATGACGTCAGGAAGTAGAAAACACAAGAAGAAAACCCAATTAATGTGTTAGAATGTATTTAAAGATAATGAGAATAGTAATTGAGTTTATTTTTACAAAGTTCAGGATAAAAATGATAAAGCGTTAGTAAGAATGGAACGGGTAGAGATCGGGGAAGGGAGAACGGGGGAAAACAATGGGGGAAAACAATGGGGACGAGGGGGGAAATACGGGGAAAAAAGGGAATGTGGGAGACGGGGCCAAATTTAACGCCTGAAGGCGCGAAAATAAAATCAACAACGGGGCAAACGAATTCGGGGTCAGAGGGAGATACCGAGTACGCGAATAAAATAGTAGGCGAATAAATTTTTGAGAAAGAGAGGAACAGTATTTGGAAAAGTCTGAATGAAAACACAAAAGACGCAGAAATTGATGAAATTTCTAAGCGGGCACGTAGAGTAACATTTTACAGGAAAAGGGAATCAAACAGGGGATTTTACACACACATATTCCAATCTTGCACAAAAATCTGGGAAAATCCTTTCCTTCTTTTTTTCGCACATTTCTCGGTAACAGTAGTGGACGCTCCTTGAAGGGTCGTCAGTAGTTGCGGCGCGTACCGGATCTCCTCTGGCTCTTCCTAACGATGACTCCCATGGCGCTGGTCGTAGCGCTTCTTTCCATCCTTGTTTGGTGATGAGTAGGGGCGGAAACGGACATCAGCTCCAACTCGGCTCCCCCCGGGGAATTTCGCTGAGACAACTCTGGGCTGAGTACTCAAAACGCGACGGCTGATGGCTCGGGGATGAGCAAACGCTCTGGGATGAGCGGGGAAGCGGGCAAGACGGTTCGGCCCCCAGTTGGACACCGAGGTGCCAAACAAAAAGGCGAAATCCACAGAACACAAGCTGCGTCCTTTCAGCAGCAGTTTCCAATCCAAACAAATACGACGCCAAGAAGTGGGGTCTTCCTGTAGACCTACAAATCAGCTCACTACGCCAGAAATGACGTCAGGAAGTAGAAAACACAAGAAGAAAACCCAATTAATGTGTTAGAATGTATTTAAAGATAATGAGAATAGTAATTGAGTTTATTTTTACAAAGTTCAGGATAAAAATGATAAAGCGTTAGTAAGAATGGAACGGGTAGAGATCGGGGGAAGGGAGAACGGGGGAAAACAATGGGGGAAACAATGGGGACGAGGGGAAATACGGGGAAAAAAGGGAATGTGGGAGACGGGGCCAAATTTCGCCTGAAGGCGCGAAAATAAAAATCAACAACGGGGCAAACGAATTCGGGGTCAGAGGGAGATACCAGTACGCGAATAAAAATAGTAGGCGAATAAATTTTTGAGAAAGAGAGGAACAGTATTTGGAAAAGTCTGAATGAAAACACAAAAGACGCAGAAATTGATGAAATTTCTAAGCGGGCACGTAGAGTAACATTTTACAGGAAAAGGGAATCAAACAGGGGATTTTACACACACATATTCCAATCTTGCACAAAAATCTGGGAAAATCCTTTCCTTCTTTTTTTCGCACATTTCTCGGTAACAGTAGTGGACGCTCCTTGAAGGGTCGTCAGTAGTTGCGGCGCGTACCGGATCTCCTCTGGCTCTTCCTAACGATGACTCCCATGGCGCTGGTCGTAGCGCTTCTTTCCATCCTTGTTTGGTGATGAGTAGGGGCGGAAACGGACATCAGCTCCAACTCCCCCCATAGCCGAAATCTCGTTCAAAAACTACCTAAATGCCTTCCTGATGGCTGCAGATACCCCCATGGCTGAAATCCCCTTAAAAAACTACCTAAATACCTTCCTGATGGCTTCAGATTGCTCCCCTAGCCGAAATCCCCTTCAAAAACTACCTAACTACCCTCCTGATGGCTTCAGATACCCCCCATGGCTGAAACCCCCTTCAAAACTACCTAAATACCCTCCTGATGGCTTCAGATACCCCCATGGCTGAAACCCCCTTCAAAAACTACCTAAATACCTTGCTGATGGCTTCAGATACCCCCCATGGCTGAAACCCCCTTCAAAAACTACCTAAATACCCTCCTGTGGCTTCAGATACCCCCATGGCTGAAACCCCCTTCAAAACTACCTAAATACCTTGCTGTGGCTTCAGATACCCCCATGGCTGAAACCCCCTTCAAAAACTACCTAAATACCCTCCTGATGGCTTCAGATACCCCCATGGCTGAAACCCCCTTCAAAACTACCTAAATACCCTCCTGATGGCTTCAGATACCCCCATGGCTGAAACCCCTTCAAAACTACCTAAATACCCTCCTGATGGCTCAGATACCCCCATGGCTGAAACCCCCTTCAAAAACTACCTAAATACCTTGCTGTGGCTTCAGATACCCCCATGGCTGAAACCCCTTCAAAAACTACCTAAATACCCTCCTGATGGCTCAGATACCCCCATGGCTGAAACCCCTTCAAAACTACCTAAATACCTTGCTGATGGCTTCAGATACCCCCATGGCTGAAACCCCCTTCAAAAACTACCTAAATACCCTCCTGATGGCTTCAGATACCCCCATGGCTGAAACCCCTTCAAAACTACCTAAATACCTTGCTGATGGCTTCAGATACCCCCATGGCTGAAACCCCCTTCAAAAACTCACCTAAATACCCTCCTGATGGCTTCAGATACCCCCATGGCTGAAACCCCCTTCAAAAACTACCTAAATACCTTGCTCATGGCTTCAGATACCCCCATGGCTGAAACCCCTTCAAAAACTACCTAAATACCTTGCTCATGGCTTCAGATACCCCCCATGGCTGAAATCCCCTTCAAAACTACCTAAATACCCTCCTGATGGCTTCAGATACCCCCATGGCTGAAACCCCTTCAAAAACTACCTAAATACCTTGCTCATGGCTCAGATACCCCCCATGGCTGAAATCCCCTTCAAAAACTACCTAAATACCCTCCTGATGGCTTCAGATACCCCCCATGGCTGAAACCCCTTCAAAACTACCTAATACCCTCCTGTGGCTTCAGATACCCCACATGGCTGAAACCCCCTTCAAAAACTACCTAAATACCCTCCAGATGGCTTCAGATACCCCCATGGCTGAAACCCCTTCAAAACTACCTAAATACCTTGCTCTGGCTTCAGATACCCCCCATGGCTGAAACCCCCTTCAAAACTACCTAATACCCTCCTGATGGCTTCAGATACCCCACATGGCTGAAACCCCCTTCAAAAACTACCTAAATACCTTCCTGTGGCTTTAGATACCTCCCCTAGGCGAATGCCCCTTAAAAACTAAAATAACGACCGACCGGATACGTGGGAGAAAAATAGAAATGAAATGGCTCCCGTGAAAATTTTCATCCAGGGAACGCACGCCACCTGGCTCACTATGTACAAAATCACCCCAACCTCCATCCCCTCCCCTTTTACTAAGGAAAAACTTTCAAAGTTAATTTTAATAATTTAAACTAAAAGTTTTTCATAATTTTTTTATCAGTTTGGGGGTTTCCGAGCACGCTCTATCCGAATCCGAAGAGAGCTAAGCTCTAGCTCCTTCCCTCGAGTTGAATTCGGCTTCAGACGGACGGACAGACGCGTCAAGAAAATTATTATAGTTGATCCTCCAGCTCTTGCTCCCCCTTTATTCCATAAATTTAGCCAGCTTTTTTTTGGTTCCCAAGCAGATGTGCTGAGTTGGATGAGAGAGAGAGAGAGGAGAGAGAGAGAGAGAGAGAGAGAGAGAGAGAGAGTCATCAATCTCACTCCAAACTTTCCAAACTGACATACACACAAACACACAAACAAGAGAGAAACAGAGACACGCATACACACTCATCCCCCCATTCCCCACCCTTCTCATTCCTTCCTCTTTCTTTCAAATATATGAGGATGGAGAAAGAGAGAGAGAGAGAGAGAGAGAGAGAGAGAGAGAGAGAGAGAGAGAGAGAGAGAGAGAGAGAGAGAGAGAGAGCGCAGGAAAGATTTCTCCCTCTCTCTCTTTTCCGAAACATCCGAGTGCTTGCTGTAACCGGCACTCAGCCCGGCTTGGAAATTTGACCACTGGCCGCAGAGGAGTTGAAATTTACAGCTTTAACTTTTTAATTTTAGCTCCGAAGTTTTACAATTTTAGTCATTACATTCACTTAAATTCAAATCCATTTTAAAAGTTGATTTTGACCTCCAATTTCTAAAGCCCCCGGCCGAAATGGGGCTGTCCCTTTTTCGCCCTTTCCCCCCCCCTGTTTTCATGGTGACAGGAATTCTTAAAATTTCTATAACGCGCTCTTTGATGCTTGGCTACTCGACTAATGGGGCTGTGTCTGAAATTTTGCAGATTTTTTTCCGCCCCACACCCTCCACTCCCGGCAAAAACCAGAAAAATACACAGATTTTGCGGGTTTGAATGGGAGAGAGAGCGGGCGACAGAGAGCGAGAGATAGTGAGAGAGAGAGCGGGAGGGAGAGAAAGAGAGGGAGAGAGAGAGCGATGGAAAGTATAAGCATACGAATTGGCTTCTCTTTATATGTTTGTTCAGCCGATTGTAGGGCTTTCCCCCCGCTATTCAGCGCTGCCCTGAGTCAGCCTGCAAAAAATCGACATTGTGAAATTTTTGTGGGGTTGATTTGGGTGATTGCATATAGTAGCCGGGCAAATTTACATGATTTAACACTTTCTCTCGCTCTCTTTCTCTCTCTCTCTCACTCTGTCCTTTCGCTCTCTCTCTCTCTCTCTCTCTCTCTCTCTCTCTGTCTCGCTCCGTGTTTCTCTTGTTAGCCGTTGCCACCCGGCAGAATCTGGGCAGAAGCCAAGCCTAAGCCTAAGAAGCCTAAGCCTCAGCCTAAGCCTCGGTTTTGTAAATTTTCCTACAAAGTACCTACAACTGCCAGTCGTTTGATATATTTGACGACCTAGCCGCCATTCACCTCCAGCCGGGGTGACGAAGCAAAAGAAATGTTTGGGGGTTGGGGCGTCAAATTTCCCAAGAGGGTACACATAGCACAAAGTGGCAAGACTTCACGGTCTACTTATTGCATTTTGCTGTCCTTTCCCCTCGTAGCCGACCAAAATCCCGACGGCGAAAATCCTGATCTTATCTTGACGATGACTTGAATGCCACTTCGACTTCAATGGCTATTTTGGCGGTTTCCTTTTTACGTCGACTTTTTTCATACGTTGAAGTTTTAAACATTTCTGAACGATTTTTGATTGCGTTTATCGGTTCTCGCTCTCTCTCTCTCTCTCCCGTGCTCTCTCTCTCTCTCGCTCTCTCTCGGCTCTATACCATTCCGGTTCCTGAAGAGGCCAGTCAGGGTCGAGACTAGCTTCTCCCCCTCCATTATCCTCAAAAATATCGGATCTCTACTCATTCTTCGCACACTCTCTCTCTCTGCATTTCTCCCTCTCTATAGCTCTCTCCTTGTCTTTCTCGCGCTCTCTCTCTCTCTCTCTGCCTCTCTCACGATCAGCTTTTTTCTCTTATCACCCCATTCTACTTCCCAATCCATAAATTTTCAGGGCCAAGTGAAAGAAAATTGGGTGAGGCACGAAAAAGCAAGGAATTCTGGTTGCGCAATGGCTTGGGGGACTGGTTTTTCTTCACGGGAGAGCTAGCCCGAGTCTCTGTGGTTTTGTACTTTTTCTGGTCGTTAATTGCTGAAAAAGGACTTGGAAGCACAAGCTTTATGGAGTTTTCAGTAGCGCTTTTGGAAAGATTTTTGCCGCATTACTCTCGCTCTCGCTTTCTCTCTTTCTCTCTCTCTCTCGCTTTCTCTCTCTCTCTTTCTGTCTCTCTCTCTTTCTTTACAAAAATTTTAAAAATCTAAATGCCAAACCCCAACTACCCTCCAGTCATTTGAAAATTTCCGGTCTCCCCCTCCCCGGGAATTCCCCGGGATGCTTTTTGGGCGGATTGCGTAAGGTCGAGGATAGTCCCATGGATAGGAGGGCGAATTCTAATCCTCCTCCACCTCGTGCTACTCTTTTCCATCCCTCTTCCTCCTCCTCCCCTTTATTCCACTCGGATACGAGGGTGGACGGTTGGGATGATAGATCGGCGGTGCCAATCCAGATCGGCGAGTGATGGCTAAACAGGATTGCTAAACGATGGCTTCTTTTCCGAGTCGTGCTCCTCGCTTATCAATGTGGTTTTGGATGGCTGGTTATTTTTTCCTTATTTCTCTGCATCTCTTGCGTCTCTTTTCACTAGCCTCAGCCTAAGCCTAAGCCTGATCCTAAGCCTAAGCCTAAGCCTTTAAACGGCCAATTTGCATGTCGGTATTTTAGCTGCCGAATTTTTCCCTTCGAGATTTTTGTCTTTTCCCCTCAAACCTATAATTCTGTAGTTTGTATTTTCGTGCCAGAAGTACTCGGAGTTTGCCAGGACATACAGTAATCCTGGGGGTGGGATGACTAAACGTTCCCGGGAATCCATAATCCTAGAACCCCCAGCTCTCCGAGATAAATCCGAAAATCATCAATTTCCATCTGGCTACGCGGATTATCGTGGCGGGGGCTGGATTTCATTCCTGGAACGATGCCAAAAATCGGAAATATTTTGGATTATCGATTTGGTTTTGAAACTTCGCTTTCTCTTTCGCTCTTTCTCTCTCTATCCCTCTCTCCTTCTCTCTCTCTCGCTCTCCCTCGCCCCTCATAAATCTATCGTCGAGGATCCACATCATCAACACTTTTTTAGGGAAGGACCAAGCTGGCGAGGCTATGCTCGTGTCTTGGCCCATGCCTAAGCCTAAGCCTACTCCAAAGCCTAAGCCCAAGCCTATTCCGAGACCCAAGCCTACGCCTAAGCCTAAGCATAACCTTAAGCCTTCCCAGCCCTCTAACCCACGCTATCACTTCCGCCTCATCACAGCTACACCAAAGATCAACTCCCACGCCCGTTGAGCCCCCAATTTTCTCTAATTCGACCCCACTCCCGGAAACACATAACTAGCCACAAAACGCCAAAAATTCGCTGATCTTCTTCTCACATTCCCCTTCCATTTTCTCCCATCTCGATTCCCTAGCCCGGTGTCCATTTTCTCGCTATTTTCAGCTCCCCACGCAAAACATCTCGACTTTGACCTTGATCCTTGCTTTCACCCGGAAAATAGGGATTCAGAATCGATTTTCACTAGCTATTTGCAAAGCTAATGCCTATGCTAAGGTTAAGCCTAAGCCTAAGCATGACCCAAGCCTAAGTCTAAGTATAAGTCTATGCCAAACTCAACCCAAAGTCAGCTGAATACGTTGACACGGTGCTGCGTATCAATTTTCTCTCTCGCTCTCTCTCTCTCTCTCTCCCCTCAGTCTCTCTTCCTCTAAAGGGACAGTGAACCTCAAATTTTCTACTGCTTTTTCAAGGCACAGTCACAACCCCCTCACCCAAAAATACCGATAAAAACCCCAAAATACCGTCGCCATCTGGGGCGATAGCCTTTTTCTAGTGGCTAGATCCCGATTTCCCAGCCTCGGCCCCCGGCCCGACTCCTCATAAAATTGGGGGCATAAAAATGTTGTGTTCGCCTCGCCTCGCACACCGATTCGATGAATTCCGGGGTTATTATTGATTGACTTAGTTTGGAATCGAAATTTTAGGTTTTATAATTTTGCGAAATTTTATGTCTATTTTTGGCAGCATTCCAATTCTGTTTTTTTACAAGTTTATGTCTTTCGCGGGGTGATAAGGAGCAGGCGCTCAAAATTTGCGTTGGCTCTTATCAAATTGTTCCCTTTTCGGAGTGTTTAAAATAAGACGTGTACTATTTTGAAGTTATTATTGTGAACTCTTTGCCTACATTTCTCCCTCTCTCTCTCTCACTCTCTCGCTTGCCTTTTTTGATTTTGATGTGATTAGACCCGTCTATAAAAAAGATTTCAAAACCAAGAGAAAGAGAGAAAGAGAGAGAGAGAGAGAAAGAGAGAGAGAGAGAGCGAGAGGGTGCGAGCACAAGAGCCTTGAGAGAGATAGGGAAAGCCTAGAATTTCTTCAATTTTGTGGTTGAATTTTATGAGACGAAATTTTCCGGCATCTTTAAAATTAAAACCAGCCTAGATGCTCTCTCTCTCACGCACCTTCCCTCACCTCTGGCTTTTGGACTATAGCCGACCTCTTATACTCCCCTTTTCAATGTCACATATATTTGGGATCGGTGGTTGTAGTGGGTACCCTCTTCTTTTCCCTCCCATTCCCCTCCACTCCTGTTTACATAACGTGTTTTGTATGTGTGCACGCCACAGCCACACTCGCAGATTATGGCCCGGGCCCGGTGCTCGATCGAAATTTCGCCTCTTGTGCCTGCCGCGTTGGGCTTGCAAGTTTAAATGGCAATGTTCGTAGTGGGTTTCAGGGACTCACCCCCCGTCATCACTCTTTCTCTCTCTCTCTCACTCTCTCTCTCTTTCTCTCGTTAATGGACGATTAAGTCGTGTATTTTAATGTTATCGATGGGCATGTGGACCTAGCTGGCACCTCATGCTCTTTTTTGTCCCACTCTCTCGCTGTTGCTCGCAGATTCTCGTGCTCTGCAATACAAAAGCCTAAGCCTGAGGCTAAACCTACGCCCATGCTCAAACCGGAGGTTGAGCCTAATCTATTCCGTAAATCCCGCATTTTTGAAAGGTTTCGGTAGGGATGCTTTGTACTGTATCTCTCTCCCGCTTTCTCTCTCTCTCTATCTCGCTCTCTCTCTCTCTCCCGCTAAACCAATACTGTATTTACAACTTTTTTTAAACCTTTTTTTTACAGGAACGTCTCCCAAATCCTCTCGCTCACCAAGCAGCACCGGGCGGCCATGGAGGCCAACGCCAGGCCCGGCCCGATACATATCGTAAGTTGATTTTTAGCCATATCCTCCCTGCATAGTCCCTTTAATAATTTCATGCCCAATAAAATTCCAAAATTCCAACTAATTATTGCTAAACCGTATCCCTGTACCGTATCCGATCCGCCGTGGGAAGAAGCTCTCTCTCTCTCTGCCCCACTGGTCCAGTACCACGCCCCGTGATCCGCTGCTTTTCAGTTGGAGGGGAGGTGGAACTGAACTGGAATTTGTCTGGGGTCTCTAAATCTTTGTCTCTCTCTCACTCCCTCTCTCCCTCTCGATCTCTCTCTCTATCCCTCTCTATCTCCCTCTCTCTCTCTCTCGCGCTCTCTCTTTCGTTCAAACTCTCTGTCTATTTTTTCCTTTTTGGTCTTTCAGCGTTCAATTTTGTTTTCGTTCTCGCAAGGTATTTTTGAACGGTACCTTGGGTTCTTTTTTGCTAACGCGCTCACACACTCGTTCTCACTCTCATTCCCTATCAACCTCTTTTAATCGCCGACATTCTCTCGTTCTTACCTCCTCTTTCAGCTTCTTTATATTGTTTCCACGTTCGCAATCCCTTAAAAAAAACTCATAAAATTAGAAATCTTGAAAGCCTTAGGTATTGTTGCTTATAGTGTTCTCAAAGACAATTTTTGGCTTACCGGTATCTTTAAAATTGGTTAAAGTTAAGCAATAACCGCTAAGTCTATGTCTCCTAAAGCTCGAATACGATTCAACATTTTGCTATTGCTTTGCAAGCTGTTTAAGTTAAAAAATTCCATCTAAAGTATGATTGTGCGATGGTCATTGTATACCTATTGAGTCTATTAATGTCTCCACTTTAGCCCCCTCAACAGCAGCGTACCACCCCACCTCCAGTGATCAACCGGGTCGTCTACACATGCCCCGATTGCAATAAACAGGTTTGTCGATATTGGGGCAAGGAATAGCAAAAAAATGGAGAGAGCGAGAGCAAGAAAGAGAGAGGGAGAGTGAGAATGAGCGCTGGAGTGAAAAAGAGCGAGAAAAGAAACAAAAGCCCCAGGCTATCAATCGCTTTCCCCCTTGTCACCTACTTACGCTTCCTTATTATGATCTGAAGCATTAGATGTATCATAATTTTTTCATACTTACTATCATATGATTTTATCATATTTTTCAGGTCTCCTCCACCAGGAATTTGGCCCGTCATCGCCAGTCCTGTCCGGCTACTCGAAAATTTCCACTACCACAACCGTTGCAGTTGCCCCAACAGCAAGCGCACTGTTCACAGGTGAGGTTTGGAATGTTTCTGGTCTTTTCACGGTCCGTCGGATGGGTATTTTCCACTAAAATCTCGTTCTACGCCTCCGACTTAGATTCCCATTTTTCCTACACAATTTCTGTAGAATTTTTGTATTTTCGAAGTCCGCAACTTTTTGGCATTCTTGTTCGGCAGAATGAGGCAAATATTTTGGTATATTTTAAGGCCCAGCATCAGACAGGATAGGTAAAAATAGAAAAAGAGAGGTAGAGAGAGAGAGCGAGAGAGGAGAGAGATAGAGAGAAAGAGTAAAGGGAGAGGGAGTGAGAGAGAGGGGGGAATGGGAGTTCCATGGCCGGGCCTTACTCGCCCCTTTAACGTCAGATTCGATCTCCTTTTCCTGCCTTCTATTTTTTCAGGCGCATTAATGCCATTTTTAAATTCATAAAGATTATGAGGCTTCTTTCGACCCCTGACCCCTCCGACAAGCTTGACCAAAACACAAAGATAGTTTGAGAGGCGGCAAGAAAAGCATCTCCCCCTTGTCCCGAAACCCTATAAATATATCAGGTCTTCAATTATGTCTCTCTCTTTCTCTCTCTCTCGCTCTCTCTTTCACTCTATCTCTCGCTCTCTCGCTCTAGTCTCGCGGGAGAAACCGGTCTCGCCATCCAACCCGGGGCTGGCCCGGCAAAAAGTGGAGTTCGGCGGCTTCGGAGTGGAGGGGCGGAGATTCGATAGATAGATTCGATCCCCCCTGCCATCGATTTGCCACCCTATTTGATGGCAATTTTTTGAGAATATTGGTTTTGAACGGAATTTGGTGTGGTTCGGAATTTTGGGTTTTTCCTTCGTAATCTAAGCGAAAGCTCAGCTTAGCGTAAGCTAAGCCAGCCTAAGCCTAAGTCAGCCTTTTATTTAGTTTACCTATTTACAATCCATTTTAAAGGGGTCGTGACAGTCATTTTTATGCAAATTAGCCAAATTCCTTAAGGTTTCTTGAATTCATCGTTTTTTCGACTTTCAAGGGACAGAGACACCAGGATTTTCTACAAAAAACTCGACTATTTCCGTCCTGCTCATTTGTGTGCTTTTTCCAGATTTTAAAGGGACGGTGACACTAAACTTTCTCATGATTACCGATTAAAAATGCCCTTTTCATGGCTTACTGCATTTAATCAGTTTTTTCAGCCCACCACACCATCCGGGCTGATCCCCTCCTCGCCGAGTATTGCAGCGGGGGTGGTGCCGAATATGGCGGCCGTTTCATCAGTCAATCCGCAACCGGTCACGCTTTATGTGAGAAGGGTGAGTTTAAGTTTTGGGGCAAGCTTGCAGGGATTCTTAGAGGACAAAAATCCATTTATGGTTACGGATTAAATGCTGGCTAAAGTGGAGAGAGAGGGAGAAAGAGTAGGTCAGAGGGAGAGAGCGCGAGCGAGAGAGAGCGCGAGAGAGAGCGTAAGAGATTGAGATAGAGAGAGAGAAGGAGTGGGAGAGGAACAGAGCGAGAGCGGGAGAGGAAGAGAGAGAAAGAGAGAGTGAGAGAGAGGAAGCGAGAGACAGGAACTAACAGATAATGCGTCTACTTTTCAGCTTTTCTACAGTACCCTTTTCAGGAAGAGCCCGGCTACCCGGAGTGGTGCTCCCCCCGATCATCATCCGTCTCGACAGCCTCCTCAATCAGGGATACGGTTTCCCATCCACCGTCTAGGGATGAGGGCAGCGTGGTGAGACCCCACATCCTGAATTAATTAAGAAAATTTCCAGACTGTGGTCCACACACCAAGCCATGAATTATCCTTTGCGGATCATCTTGAGCCTCACATGGGCCATCACCACGACATGGGATACTCGTAGGTGTTTAATAAGAATTTGATAGGGTTTAGGCGCTAGCGAGAAGCTCCAGTTAATTTGTAGGTCTCAACTAATTGAACCGATTTAGGCGAAGTTACCAAATTGCACTCTAGTGGTTTAGTTCCAGAGGTTAAGTGTTATTTTAGATATCACTCAAATGGGCTCTTGGACGATAGCCAAGGATTCCCAATGTCAATGGATGATGAAAGGCCACCTTCCGATGAGGTACCAAAATTTTATCAAATTTATTACACACGTTTAGATGGGCTCTGGAGATAGTGGAAGCGCAAGTCGATGCAGTGATACGAATGGCTCCATTGGACAGTTTCAGTCAGTTTTTTAAATTAAATTTATATAACAAGATATAACGTTTTTACTAATCTAAAAAAAAAACAGTAAGAACGTCAAATTCACTCGAAATTAATTAAAATAAAAAAAATTTCAGGTGCGAGGCATGCCAAAAAAGCGTGGCCTCCCTGCGATCACTAAAACGGCATCACACCACCTGCAAGCCGTTCGCCCAGCAATTTCCCCATGTTCTCGAGCAAGAAAAGTGGGTTCATGATTTTAATATATTGTTTTTATTTAAAAAATCTAAATATTTTGCATGCGGCACTGAATATTGTAAGGCTGTTGTATTGTGGAAAAATGGGTTTCCGGCGGTTGGTTGTGAAATGGAAAATAAATCTGAGAAATTTGGTTCAATTGATCCTAAATAAATTCAATTTTAACTGATTTAAAAACAAATTATTGGCGCAAATTAGGTCAATTGAATTAATGCCACGCTTTAAGCGCCACGAATTTAAAGAAATATATGCAAAATAGGTAACGAAAAATTTTTACGTTACCAAAAATATATAGTAAATTGACTACTGAAATAAAATCACTGAGAAATTTCTTATGCAAATTTATGTTAATTAGGTGAGAAAATAAGGTAGGAGGGTCCGTATTTTTAAACTTGTATTTATATTTAGATGGTATTTTTCTCGAATCTACTTTCGGGTGTTCGAAATTACCTAAAACCCAAAAGACGGCAATTAGCATATGGTATATAAAAATTAACCTAATTAACAAAATCTGCTGCTTTATAAGGTTTTAGGGTTTAGGTATTTATTAAAATGTGGTCTTGATATCCCATAATTACCCTAATCCCGGAATACCGCAATTAGCATATGGCGCCGCAGGGAATTTTCATAATTAGTGGCTGGCACGAAGGGCTGGAGGGCAATCTGACGCTGCCAAGTGTAATGGCAGTCAGCCAACATGGGCTACGCGGCAACACTTTGCCCTGTGAAAAATGACTCATCTCTCTTCCCCTTCTCCCCGGATTGCATATTGCATACGAAAGAGTATGCTAATTTCGGGCCCAAATTCTTGAAAATTATACGATTTCACAATTTTCGTGAATAGCACGGCCTGATTGAGAAAATTCGTAAATTCATGCTAAGTTTTGTGTTAAAAAAGATAAAATTTTCGATTCGGAAAACAGCTTTTTCTCGTGATTTACGCACATTTTTGCCAAAAGCTCCTAGAGATCGAATTTGAAAAATCGAGTCTTATGTAGCATAATATTAATTTTCTGGGCATCGTAATTAGCGATATACCAAAATTAGCATTTCCATGAGCAAAGTTTGACATTTTTTGATCTAAAAAATTGCTTTTTTGTCGTAAAAATCGTTAAAAATAGCCGAGAAAAATCCTATATATTATGCCCTTCAATAAGCCAATCTTTTTTGGCAATTTCCCGTCCTGTTGCCCCGTCATTAGGTAGTGTGGCGTTGCCATGGCATCCCCACACAATTTCTTTTCCGCCCGGCCGCTCATCGGCAAACAATCACGCGCGCGGAGTCGCTTTTTAGTCGTATTTAAGGGGCGGGGATCAATTATACTAAACCATTCACTACATTTCCATGCAGTTTTTCTTTTTCTTGGGTTAAAGGGATTAGCAAGTCGAAAATTTGCCCGGAAATTGGTTGAACTCGTTGAACTTGTTGCGGGCTATTAATGCGCTGTTTTCCTTCTTTTATTTATCACCTTTCTTGCTTCATTTAGGTATCGAAATCCACGCTTAAAGCCTAATTTATACCCCCGGAAATGCCTTTAATAAAGCATATATTTTCGTTTGCCCATTGGTGCCTGAATGAGATCGTTTATGCAAATTACCTTGCAACGAAAATAGCGCTAAAATTGGGTTGACAAACCTTTCAAAAAGTCGCCTATTAATGCTCAAGATTTCCATAATCCAAACTTTGATAAAAATCATTAAAGCATGGAAAATACCAATATCGTAAAAAAAGCAATTTTTAGGCGATTTTCCCCTGGAAAAAACAAGCTACCTGTTTGAGACGTCATTGCCTATTTTGTTTATTTTTAAAACTCTCTAACTGCATATATTTACACATTAATATGTAGTCTACTTGCAATATCGAAAAATCTAGTTGAATTTATTCAAACCGTCTAAAAAAATCACAACCAACCACCCCTCGAATTCCCCCCTCTCCTCATTTCGTGTAGTTCGTAGCCTGGTGTAGTCTCGTCAATTTCCAGGGCCGAGGCCGAGGTGCGCCGCAAAAAGTACGAGGAGCAGCGGCTGAACGCCATCGAGTCGGGCCGCAAGCGGATCCGGAAAAAGCCCGCCGAGTCGTACATGGAACATCCGGGGCCGGCGTTTCCGTTTTCGGATGAGGAATCCCCACAATATCCACCTCCCCAACCGGCTCCGGAATTTTATAATGTGCCTCCAGGGTACCGTAACCCAGCTGCGGGCTACCAGCCCCAGCTTGATCATCTACAGGGAGCGGGTGTTGACTATTGGTCCCCGTACGAAAATCGCCCGGTTTATCAAAACCTCCAGCCCCGCCCACCTATCCCCTATCAACAATTCCCGTATGCAAATCAGCAGCCCCAGCCGAATAATATGCAAATTAGCTCCCCGAACGGGTACCACCAGATGAGGCCTCAACTTCAGCAAGTCGAGCCGAGAAACGGCTTCCTCAGCCCGATTGCCGTTCCGCCTACAATGCATGCTAATGGGCACCCAATGCAAATGACGCATCCCGGATTTGTGATGCAGCAGCAGATGGGGCAACAGATGCAAACTGTTCAGGGGCCAAATCAAATGCAAAATCCTCAGCAAATTCAACCTGTTCAAGCTCATCAGCAACTGCAAAACCATCAACAACACCAAGTAGTTCAGACGCAGCACCAAATGAAAGGCCCCACTCAAGTTCAAGCAGCTCAGGCTCAACACCAAATGCCGGGCCCAACACAAGCTCAAGCGGTTCAGGCTCAAAGCCAAATTCAAGGGCACCAACAATTCCAGGCGGCCCAGGCGCAAGACCATATACAGAACTCACAGCAGACCCAAGCTGTTCAAGCGCAGCAACAAGCTCAAGCCCTCCAGCTACGGCATCCGATACATGGCCAAACTCAAGCCGCGCTTCAAGGCCAAACCGCTCAAGCCCCGGCTCCGGCTCAGCATCTGGAGACCGTTCAAGCCGCGCAGGCACAGCAGCAAGTTCAAGCCGCCCAACCCCAAGTCCAAGTTCAGCCACCTCAACCGCAGAATCCCGGTTCCGCTTCCGAAAGCCCGGTTCCGGATGCGGAAGCCGATCGGACGGCCAGCCCGGACAGCTCCTCCAGGTTTGGCTTGTCGTCAATATGTAGTACGTGCATCGTATGGTGTCGTAATTTGGTGCATCGTGGAATGGCTGGCTTTTGCTTGAGATCGGCTTGAATTTTGTTCCCATTTTTAAAATTTTTTGAAGAAACCTTGTTGAATTTCTCTAGTTCAAAAAAAAGGAAAAAACCCCGAAAATCGTTAATAGTATCGTAACAGATTTTTACACAGCCTGTTCAGCTCCGGCTCGAACTTGGCGAACACGACGTGCCCGGATTGCAGTCGGCAGCTATGCTCGACGAGTAATTTGAAGCGCCATCGAGCAACTTGTAAAGCTGGCGGAAATTCGTGAGTCTTAGAGCTATAAATTCGACAAAAGCATGAAAAATTACTACGAATTCCTTGATATTTTTAAAGAATCTCTGCTAGCTTGCCTTGATAATTACGCACGGAAAAATTGAATATTTGTTCAGCACCGATGACATGACGCCGACGAGTGAGGCCGGCTCGCCAGCCAAGCCGAACTTCTTGGAGTGCCCGGATCGCCGATTTGTGGTTGTTCAAGGCGGCGCGAATCCAGAGCTGGAAGGGAAATTTGTGAGTTTAATCTTAAGCCTCAGCCTAAGCCTAAGCCTAAGCCAAGCATTAGGATAAGCTTAAGCCGAAGCTAAGCCGAAGCCTAAGCCTAAGCATTATTTAGACGCATCCTACCGATTTAAGCCATGTTTTCAGATCCAAGTCACCGTCGGGGATCACCTCAAGGCACAACAGCAAGCAGGGCAACAATTGGTAGGGTTTTTCAAGGTTCACTTTTTGAAGAATTTTTCTTTTTCTAGTATTAACAGATTCTTAAGTTAATCCAGTATTCTACAGTTTTTAAAAAATGAATAATATCGTCAAACGTAGTTTTTCAGCAGCGTTTCGAGCCGGGGATCCAGATCGTTCAGCAGGGGATGCAGCTGGGGGCCCAGCCACTCCAACAGACACCTCCCAACGGTCACCACCTGCCTAACGTCATCCCAGCCCATATCCAGCAGAACATGCAACGGAATCTGAGCGAGGTAATTGGGATTTTTGCCTGTATACCGTATTCCTCGTATAGGGTGACCTCCCTCCCCGTTCCGCCCCACCCCACATGACGAACGGCCCGCAGTTCCCCGCCCCGATCCAGCGCTCACATTCCACCAACAACTACCAGCACTACGTGCAGCCATATGTCAATGGTTTGTGCAACCTCAGCACTACGTTTACAACCTTGTCCAGGCCCTTCCGCCGGCCACCTGGCGATGAACGGGCACGACGTGCTGGACGTGGGCGGCGGCAAGCTCGAGGAGGAGATGTCCGATGGTCCCCATGGGCCCGACTTTGAGGTGGACGAGCACTACGGGTGCGCATTCCGGTATTTTGGTGGTGGACACACACCCCGTTACTTACAAACACCTTTAAACCCTCCATTTCCCCGATTTTTTGCGAAGAATTTTTTACGATTCTGGTGATTTTGGGTGGTTTGAGCTTAAGCCCAAGCCTATGCCAAAGCCCAAGGCTAAGCCCAAGGCTAAGCATAAGCCTAAGCCCAAGCCTAAGCCTTAACCTACGCCTAAGCCTAAGCTTAAGCCAAGCCCAAGCCTACCCAACCCAAGATCGCCCAAATTTGGATTTGAAAACTAACTGAATGCTGATGGCACTTTCACTCAAATAATCCTACTTTTCTTGGATTTGGGAAGTAATTTTTGGTCACCGTAACCTCACCTTTACGATTTTTATAGCTATGGTTTCAATTCGGCTACGGACGTCAGTGATCTCGACGACGATCTCAAGGAGAAACGGGAGGGGTTGGTGTTTTTCTCGCTCACTCTCTCTTTCTCTCCCTCACTCTCTCTGTCTTGCTCTCTCTCTCTCTCTCTCTCGATCGTTAGCGTGCGTACATTAGTTTAGCGTAACCTAATGATTTTCTAGGGAATTTGACCCAACCGTCAACCTTATCAACGGCCACACCTTCGTCCCCAATCTCCATCATACAACCCCTGTACAATCTGCCAACAACAATACTACCCTCAGCCAGCAACAAAATAGTGCACTCCGGGCAGCGCTTGATACGTGAGTGAAGGGAGAGAGAGAGGGAGGCAGAGAGAGCAAGAGAGAGAAAGGAGAGAGCGTAAGAGAGAGCGAGAGAGAGCGAGATAGAGGGAAATAGCGAAGTTATGTTACTACCCAATTTCAGATCCTCTCCTCCACCTCGCCATACCGTTTCCTCACACCCGCTTCCGGCCACCAGCTTCCCTACCACTAGAACGTCTATGCAACCCCTCAACAGCATCATTACTACCCAACCGTTGCCCAGGTAATATTAAGTCGATTATCTTGAGGCCTAGGCTTAGAATAGCTTGGCTTGGCTTCGGCTTGGCTTAGCTTAGTCTTGGCTTAAGCTTGAGCCTTGCCCTGTGATTTATTACCGTCTATATCTCCATTTTTAGCGATCGCATCGTCTTCTCCTCACCCCAGTCGGCTAGAAGCGAAAACACCTACTACGTCTCGCACATCGACGCCCCGGAAAGACATCAGCAAACGGTAAGTAACTTCCTGATCTCTGTCGCTCTCTCTCTCTTTCTCTCTCTCTTTCTCTCTCTCCCACTCTCCTCAAAACCGTCGTTTTTTAGTCCTACTCCATCCACCAGCCCACCCAGCAGTCCTCCCAGCAACATCACCAGCAAGCTCAATTCTCCCCTCAATTCTCGCCCAACCTTCAACATCAGTTGTCTCCTGGTGGTAATAGGTAGGCTTAGTACCTTAGTAAACTCTATACGACATCAAAGCTACAAACTACAGCCTACAAATTTCTCTTTCTTTCAGGGAACTCCAAGCCGTCGCGGCAACCGCAGGCCGAGAGGTTGACCTAAGGTTCCAATGTCCAGAATGCTTGAAAACGTGAGTTAGGGCGGAAAGAGCGAAAGAGAAAGAGAGATAGAGAGAGAGAGAGTGAGTGAGAGATAAAGAGTGAGAGATAGAAAGAGTGAGAGAGAGACTGAAAGGACCCAAAACAACTCGACTACGTTTAGCTACTCCTGCCGGAAAAACGTAAAACGACATCGAATGGCCGTGCACAAACTGACGCCTGAAGAGATTTCACGCACGATGGGCAGCGGAAGCGCGACGACAGATTTTTCGGCTTCAAGCACGCCAAGTTTGGTAAGCACAGTGTCCTTGCTTACGCTAAACGAAGCGTCTGGACACGCAACGCATACGCAATTCCCTGTGGATAAAACGGATTTTACGGCGTTTTTAAATGGACCGCGACACATCCAAATTTCATTCTCACAACCTCGTTCCCTGCAAAAACAACTTTCCAGCAATCCCCCTCCGGCATGCTGCTCACCACGTCTTCCATGATGAACTCCCCAATCCCGTCAAACTCCCAGAAGCCGTGGGGCGCACAGCTGTCTCCGCAAATTGTAAGATTTCGAGGTGCATCTAAAGACGTTCTGCTTAGAAACGCTTCCAAGAACCCCGGATCATGACCGAGTTTGCCGAGGCCGACACGACTTTCAGCGAGGATGCCGAGGACCCGAAGGACGAGGTATTATCAACCTTCGATAGCAGTTTAAATTGTAATGTTAGTTCTCAAAATCCCGACAGACAACATTTTGCAAAACTAGAGTGCCGACAGAGTCGAAATCCCGACAAGAAAAAGGCTAAATTTTCGGGGAAAGCCCATTAGTTCGATCTAAAGCGTAAATAAGTGCGGCCATTTTGCTGTCGGTATTTTGGCATTAAGGATTTTGGTTGTCGGCATTTTAGCTGCCGACCTTCAGTTGTCGGTATTTTGAAAGTCGCGACTCCAACTTCCCTCTCAATCTGAATTTTTTCAGCACGCCGGTCTGCTGGACATGGGGATGAGGCGGGTCGATCGACGAGGTTCACAGGGTGAGTCGACTGGTTGTTAAAGGACTGGACCAGCCAAGTATTTAAAAGCGATAGAGAGAGAGAAAGAGAGAGAGAGAAAGACACAGAGAGAGAGAGAGAGAGAGAGAGCAGAGATAGAAAGAGCAAAGGTGCGTTACTGATGTTTTTTCAGTCTCCCCCGGCTTCCCAAAGACCATGGGCCAGCGGGTGGAGCCGAAGAAGACAACGCACCAATGCATCCACTGTCAAAAGGTGTTGTCGTCCGACTACTCCTTGAGACGACACCGCCATACCTGTACCAAGATCCTGGAGGCACAGCGGTCGATCTCGGTCGAGAGTGAGGACCCGATGATTGGGCAGGGACCAAGGCTTGGGACTGATGCTTCGAGGGTGAGCTTTAGATCCTTAGAAATGGTGGCGGTCGGTTTTGTTGCGGTGGCGGCGGACTTGGTGGTCAGACCTGTCCGTGCACCTTTAGAGAAATGCGACCAAAAAACACCCTAGATCACCTCTATTTCAGCACTACTTCAAGCCCATCCGACGGCCACAAAGCACCGACGGAGGCTTGATCCTCGATGAGGAGACGATTCCGGATAGCACCACCCAACGGTAGGTGTAAAGTGGAGCGTAGCGTACATTAACTAGAGCTAAACATCTCGATATTGTTGCATTTGCTTTCGCCCTCCCTTTAAAACCCCCAACCTTTACAGCTCCTCGGGCTTCGATTCGATGGTCCACTCCCCAAGCAACATGTCGTCCCCATCGGAGAGTGGTGAGCACCACCACCACCTGCATCACCATCATCAGCCCCATCATCTCTTAGGCGTAAGTCCTGTTCAGCATACGGTAGATGACCAATTTTTAGCCTCGAAAACGTCGTCATTCCGCGTCGGAACTCTCGGCCCCGGTGACCCGACATTTGTGCCAGGTTTGTGGGATTTTTGATTTTGTGGAATCGTTTTTGCTTTCCGGTAAATGCTGTGGATGTGAGGCCTAAGCCTAAGCTCAAACATAAGCCTAACAAGGAGTGTCCTTTTGGTGTCATCGGCAAAACGATTCGAGACCCAGCTCATTCGATAGAGAATTGGATTCTGAACGAGACTGTGTTGTTCATTTTTGCGGAATGGCTGTCCCTGATTTTATAGAATTAAAAAAACCAAGCGCGAAACCTTAACAACTAGCTCCCCATGCACAAATGTATGGGCGTCGCCGGCAGTTTTTTAATTCTATAAAATCAGGGACAGCCATTCCGCAAAATGCAAGTCTTGTTCAGAATTCATTTTTATCGAATGAGCTGGGTTGATCGTTTGCCGATGACAAAAGGACTGCCTAAGCTTAAACCCAAGCATCCACAACATTTTCCGGTAGTTCCGCGTAGTGGTGCGTAGTTAGCTGTGCGTAGTCGTGGCGTTTTTTGCATTGGGCATGGTTGCCTCGTGGAAATGGTTTATTTTTATCATAGATATCAACGCACATTTAGTTGTATTTCTCTCTCTTTCTCTCTCGCGGTCCGCCGTTGTGGTTCGTAGTAGTGTAGTCCTTTCAGGATCCGGAAAACCTTCTTCAAGTTGTCGTGCCGCCCGGTGTAGAAGCGACCACAAACTACAATCTGCCACCGTCGCACCTGGTCGATCTGGATCAGCCTTTATTTTAGTCCCGCCCCTAGCCACGCCCCCCTATTTTGCATGTGCCGTGTTGTGGTATGTTGCGTAGCTACGGCTTCTTAAAAAGTATTCGCGCTAGCTTCTAGCCATGGTAGAGACGTTTAAAAGGGACTGCCAAGCGAGGAAAGCTCAAAATTTCGATGAAACGTTGTGGTTTTTGCCTTTAAGGTTCCTTTAAAGCCTCGTGGGGTTGTTTTATAGGGCGTGAAGCTTCAGAAAATGCTAAGGATTTGCCTTCGTAGTCCCTTTAAAGCCGCTCGCACCCAATTTTCGTCATTACTATTTGTAGCCCTAGCCCCCGAAAAATCGATACTCATTTCCGCACGAATACCCTGCCAGAATTCTTATTATTTCTTATAATTTTAACTAAGCCTAAGCCTAAGCCTAAGCCTACGACTAAGCTTAAGCCTTAGCCCAAGCCCCAGCCTAGGCTTCATCTACTCCGGTGTACCTCTCCCCATCCAATCTGTGATTCGAACCCCCCACAAAATCATCGAAATACCCTAATTAACTATTACATAATTTTTCGCACATAATTCCGTGTTTTCCTCTTTTCATCGGGTACCTCGCACAATCTTTCAAAAGAATATATTAAACTATTTAGCACTGCCATTATATAGAAAACCACCCGATACGATCTCCCTTTTTCCTCCTTCGCCCCGCCCTTTTTTGACTACCTTATGCACAGATTTATATTTTAATAAATTTCTATGCTTTTCTATCGCGCGTAACGTGTTGTATCGTGTATTGTTGTGTCGTGCAATTGTGGAATAAATTTTTAAAATGAATTATTTGCATTTTGTGGTGGTCGTTGTGGTGAGCGCAGTGATGTTGGTGATGGTTGAGTTTTTTGGGGCTGGCTATTGGATACGATTTAAATAGCGTAATGCATTGACGAACTTAGAGTAGGTTTTTTCATTAATGTGCCGCTAAATGACTAATTCGTTTAATTAATTTTACTAAGGTTTTATCATACCTAAAAAATTCAATTTTATTGGGTTTTGGTGAGTATTTTGATCCAACCATTTTTGTGAATTTTTAGGAAATATCCGGCTTATTAAGCGCTACAAACTACGATTGTCAATGTAGTTCGCGCCAGCAAAAGTTCGCTTTAAGCTCATTTTTATCAAAATTCAAAAAAAAGAAGTCGCAACTTGGATTGGGCGCGGAAGCAGACTTTTGTAGCTTGTATTTTATAGCCTATAGTTCAGCGTTTTAGAATATTTTGTATCGTTTTATCATTGTGTTAGGATTTACGTTCAGTGGTAGATTAGAAGGCACTATTGTTGTAGTCCTGTTGGTAATACCATTTTATCTTCACATATTTGGGGAACGGAGTATTGGGAGAACGGGAGTTCGGGCGGTGAGAGGGAACTCGACTCAATCAAAGTGGGGAAGCGGCTCGGTGAGCCGGGTCTCCGTGGCAACATGTGTCAGTCTTTTTTGGGGAATTTCTCCGTTCGCGTTGGACCTAAGCCTCCCTTTCGCTAGGCTAAAAGAGATAGAGAAATAGGATGCGAAAAGGGAGCTAGGGTCGCGACACTCCCGGGGGGGACAGCGGATGTGATACGGTAGAAAAGGCAAATTGCTAAAGGATGGATGAGAAGTTTCTGACGGAGCATAATGACATACAAAACCGGGCCTGCATCGTAAATACAATCTTAATGCATTTTGTATTTTCATATCTTTTGATCATCCGCAATGTACCCGTCTTTCTTCAAACGTATTAACATGACTGGCGCGGCATTGGCGGGATAACTTCGAAAGTGCAGGCGGTCGGCTTCCTTGCTCAGATCGTGTCGAGCAGTCATATCATTGGACTGCTCACCCTCCCCGGCTTAGCGTTGAGTCTGGGGTGAGGGTATTCCTCTTCGAAACGCTTCTGAGATCTTTTGACTTGATGCATCATGGCTTTCTGACTAAGGCTTCTGATCGTATCTGATAGGTGTCCCGTCTCGCACGGTGCATAAAGGTTTGGCGAGTTTTGGTGTTTTTCAGTAGTTGATTTCTTGTGACGGCATACTGTGAACTTGCAACTGATTGAAGGGCAGTTCGCTGTACAATCCAGTTAGCTTCCGTCTATTGACATCTCAATGTGTAATTTGGAGAATATTCAGCCCGTGGTTTTCTCCAGCCATGTGCATCACTGCTGTTTTGCTTCCGGTGATTTTTCAACTGGAATCTTCTACGCGTCACATCATGCTTCGTTCTCATCTGCTTCTTCATTATCTGCTTCGACGATCTTCTTCTTCTTTGGCAACTGCTTCGTTGGAGATTCGAATTTTTCATACTCTCCTTTTGGGGACCACTAATATATTTCTTTTCTAGCTTTGCCTCAGCTTTTTTTTTGTGGGGTTCATCCCTCTTTTCCTCCTTATTTTCTTCGTGCCACTCATTTTTATGGAGGTTGAGGCTAGTCCCTTCTTTTGATCTTTTCTTTCGCACTTTTCACCATAAAACATCCCTTACATTTTTCTTTTCCTTAGATCTTTTACGGATTTTTATTTTTCCGTCTTACGGATGCTATCTTTTATCCGCGTGGGTTGTTCTTTTCCCTAACCATCGTCTCATTCTTTTGACTAGGTACCGTACTCCCTAGAATTTCTTTTTTCCGTTTGTTCATAGTCAATCACAATACAGAATACAAGAAAAGAGATTGATCAATATCATTTATTCCAGACAAGAATTCTGAATGAAGTCAATATTTTGCCTTTAAGTGACAAGATTGATATGTATTGTTTTTCATCAGGCAAAATATTAATTTCAATGGTTTGGTAAAGGTCCTCTTCACATTGGACATAGTCTTCATTCGCAACGATTTTCGAAGAACATCTGTCGCGATGGCTGGCGGACCTCATCATTTTTGTCGTTTACTGGCTTACCTGACTTCACCGTTGAGGTTGTTTGGAGACGCAGTTGCCTAAGTAGCTTTAATCATGGATTCTATCTTGTTCATGCCATCCCCTTTCCATCAGGCTTTTGCTTGTTGGACTTCAATCGGTTTGCTTGAACTTGGTATCGGTGGTGTGCCTTATCCTTGCTCGAGTGTCGCCTCTGATCGTTGCGTTAACATTGTCTTGGTTGGTGTTGACTTCGCACTCATGCCTGGGCTCCGCTTCGGTCCATATCCTGGATCGTCCACGCGTGGCGGATTGCCATTGCTTGTTACTTGCCATCGATTGGTCATCCTGCGCTCTGCAATACTTACCTTCTTTTTAGCGATGCTTCTGCTCTGTCGTGTCGTCGATACTGTAGACTTACCATTAATATCAGCTGCACTTCCTATGTATTCTTGCCGGTGGCTTGGCCTCGAGGTAGCTAGGAGTGTACTTCGAGGGTTCCTATCCATCTGGAGCGGTTTCTCTTTGTTCTCGCGAACTTTTGCTTAGCTTGAGATGCTTGCACGCCGAATATATCACTTCGAGGCTGGATTTCTTCGCAAGCTTTCTTCTCGTTCGCTTTTACCTTTTTTGCGATTTCGCATTGCCCAAGCAGTATCTACTGCTCATTTCATTCCAATACTCCCTGTTCCGATTTTTTTTTTGAATCAGCCATCTCGGGACGTTCTGTAGCTTCTGCTTCGTAGATTTCGTCGCCTTAGTCTTTGATGAGCTGATTATGTGAGCGCGGACTTCTGATTGGCTCGTGTTAGTAAGCACTAAGAATACAGACGCCAGAAACTGCAAAAAATTATATCCCGACCTTTCTACCGTATCCAATGGTCCGCCGGCATCTGCACAGATTGCATGAAAATTGCAGAAATCTGCTCTAAAATCGTTTGTAGTTTGTCGCTTGTAGTAACAGAGCGAATAGCACGAATTTTGCACGGCCCCAGAACAAAAATTAAAGGTTATCGTAATCAACATATCGTTTTTCAGCACTGTGACAAGACATACTCGTCGGAGTGGAATCTGGAGCGGCATAAGCGGGAGAGCTGCCCACATAAGGCGTTCCATGGATCGGACTCGGATAAGGAGTACGTTCTATCTCTCACTCTCTCTCTCTCTCCCTCTCTCTCTCTCTCCCTCCCACTAATTAACACTTTCCAGCTCTATCGACCTCAACACCGAGGATACCGTAATTATCGTCGGCCAAGTCAAGTTTGCCGTCTCGAGAACGGTATGAATTTTTTTAGTTTGTAATTTTATTTTCCAAACTTTAGGCCCTCTCCCGCTCGTCACCCTACTTCGCCTCCCTCTTCCAGCTCCACGAGATGAATGACGTAAGCGAATACTGTAACTCTAAGTACCCCCAGATTCAGACCGACGTTCACGTCGACGTTGACCCCAACGAGTTCCAACTCCTCTTGGATGCCCATAACAATCCGGGATTTTTGAATGGTAGTTTTAATAAGTTTTCCAAGCTTAATTCAGTTACTAAGCATCGAAAATAGTTTTAAATAATTTTAGTAACTTTCATTTTTAAAAAACTTTTTAGCCTCCAACATCGACTCGGTGGCGCTGATGGCGGAGAAGCTAAAATTCATGACGGTTTTTGAGACGTGCGAGAAGTATATAGCTGAAAAGGTGAGAGAGGGAGAGAGAGAGAGAGGGCAGGAGAGAGAGCGAGAGAGGGGGGGGGGGAGAGAAAGAGGGAGAAAAAAAGAGAGGAGGAGGAGAAGAAAAAAAAGGAGGGAAACAAATAGGCACCCAATTACACTATTATTTTTAGCTGCCCCACCACTCCGTAATGCACGCCATCCGGCTGGCCGAGCAGCTGAAGATGAACACGATCAAGCAGAAGCTGTTCGAATCGATTTCGATTGACGTTTTTCGGTGAGTACTTTGAGAGGTTTGAAGCTTAGGCTTAGGCTTAGGCATAGGCATAGGTTTAGGCTTAGGCTTCGGCTTCGGATCCAAAGCAGTTCCAACATCAAAACAAAATTCCAGCTCCCTCTCCGCCGACCAGGACTACCGCCTAATGGGCGCCGACCTGAAGGCCGAACTCCTCGAGAAGTGGGGCACCTTCCTGTAGATGAAAACCCAGACCCACACCGCTAGATGCAGCCCTAAATTTTGTATAAGATACACCCGATGTTCTTCTCTCCTTGTTGTGATCTCACCCCTCCGCTAGTCCATTTCCACCCACTTATTGCCCGCGCTAGTGATTTTTATATGCTGACCCGGATACCGTACCCACCGCTCATTCCACATTCCAGTCCAGATTTTCATGTTTTTCCGCCATTTCACGTCGCACAGACAATCCCGAGTGACTTTTTTGCTGGCAATTTTTAGGGGTTTGCTGGGAGCTGGGAGTTGGGAGCTAATTTGAAACGTTTCATGCGTTACATTGCGTGCACGTTTATCGCAACGTCTAACACTCTGATTACTAGTTTTGGTGCAGCTCCCAGCTCCCAGCTAAACCTCTTGAAATTGCCCTTTCTCCTCCCAGTGCTATTATTTGATTGATTTTTAGGGTCTGGCTTGAATTATTCAAAGTTTTCATTGAATTATTTAACTCAATTTAGGCTAGGGATTAACTAATTCCGTGATATCACGCGGAAAATATTATCTTATCACTTTGATTTCCTGACGATGATCTGAACTGCCCAAGGGCGCATTAATGAAATGACAGATACTAGGGTCTTTCCAAAGTTTGTTTATAAATAACAACTATATATAGATAATTAAACTAATTAAACTTTATTAACTTTTGACGTTACTAAAAAAAGCGAATAGACCAAGCCCGACCCTAAAAACCGATTTCTCGTCGTCGCGCAGATGCTAGTCCTTTAATAGTCGTTATTTTCTTCGAATTCCCCGGTTTCCGGTCTCTATTTTACTATTTCGCGCCCCTGCCGGTCCATGGGTTACCGTACCCCCACGTGCGCTCGGTCACGAAATACCTGGCGTAACCCATTTCCCCCAAGGATCTCCGCACAAGAAAAAAATCTCCCCCTATGAATCTCAATCCCCGTTTCACTATACCTTGACAAACACATGGCTTTCGCATATCAGACTTGATAAAGTTCTATATTATATTATTCTTTTCGTGTACTTTATATTATTATATTTTTATTCGTTCCCTGGTGGTTTAGTCGGCAGAGTAGATGGTTTTGTTTTGGAATAAACTGTCCTTTCAAACGAATTTTATGCACAGTAATGGTAAAATACCCGCCAAAGGCTACGTTTCTTCATATTTCCTATATTTCTGAATGGATTTGCAAAATAAGGCTTATCCTACTAGTTTTGTTTAATTCCAGATCGAAATTCATTATTACATATTTATGCTTATTTTTAGCCATACAAAGTCATCCAGGCTTCAAATTACAACTACGCTTAACGAATGGCAATTCTCGCATGGGAAAATGGTAAATATTAATTTAGGAAAGCTATAAAAACCTTATTTTGTTATAGACGCCCAAATATGCACCGTTTTGGTATCGATCGTGGCGCTCCTATCGATTTTTACGTTCTTTCTGACGAGATGGGTCTATAGGATTGCGAAGGAGCGGTCAGTTTTAAACGTTTTTTTTTGTGCATACTTGGTGGAAGTTTGGAGCTATTATTTAAAGTATGATTTAGATACTTTATCGACTTCGAACAAGAGGCAATACTCAATCACGACGGACACGACGGTTGCTGCCATCACAAAAGACATTAACTAATCGTTTTTTTTCTTGATTTTTTCAATTCGTTCCTTACGGGCTGTCAACTGCACTTGCCTTTCATTCAAAAAACGGTTATAAAACTTATATGTGTTTTATTTTGAGCAATAAAAGTGTTTAATACGATCGTTAAACCGGATGCAATTCCATACTGACA
Organism: Mesorhabditis spiculigera; assembly: GCA_958295435.1. Taxonomy (NCBI): domain Eukaryota; kingdom Metazoa; phylum Nematoda; class Chromadorea; order Rhabditida; family Rhabditidae; genus Mesorhabditis; species Mesorhabditis spiculigera. The sequence goes on along the minus strand of CATQJA010002709.1, from coordinate 4,092,793 downwards.
GAACGAAATGGTTGTTTCACACGAAAAGTTACGGGAAGCCTAAAAACTGAAAACCGTAAAAAAACCTCCAGATTTCTTGGGTTTTAAAATTAAATATTTTACCTTGAAAGCGTTCGAATTTCTTGCGGAACGGTTTTCAGTAATTTTTCCGGTGTTTGCTAAAAAACGCTGAGGGAACGCGATGTGACACATCGAAAAATGTGCTGCAAGGAAATTGCCGCGCCGTCGGCCCGAATCGATACGAATCACTCACTCCCTTTCTCTTGTACAAAGGTATTTGATCCCGCTTTTGAACAAATTGCTTGTTTAAATTTGCTCACTTTATTAGAAATATAATTAATTAATTAAATATAAATTTAGCCACTGCACTTCAGAATCCGCTGATCATGGATCCGAAACCGAAAGAGGGACACGATGAGCCCCAGTTGTCGCCCTTTGAAGCTTCGAAAAAGACAATGTTGCATGAATTGGGTCTCCTCGAGAGCTGCTATAAGGTGGGCTATTATATTTGTATAGCACGTATAGCAAAACAGGGGGATTCTTCCCTCGTTGTTTTTATTTTTATCTGGTTTTCTCAGGCATCCTGTCACTTAGAGTTTTCTAGCCTACCACGTTATATAGTTTTCGGCTCTCCGCACCTCTACTAAAAAATGGCAGCTTGATCGGCAATAAGGCGGCCAAATGTTGAGGGCTTTTATAAGACGCCCTCTGTGGCTGAGTTGTTCATGCTTTCCGCTTATCGGGGGTATTTTCGATAGCTATCAAGTACTCCAAAATGTTTCGCTTGCTCTGGCGAGTATTATGGTATACTGTACAACCCGGTAGCTAAAGGGAGCCGGGATACAGTAGGTGGAATTATGCTTGGGGGGGGTAAGCTGCACTCAAGCCGGAATGAAAATGAAGCGCTAAACATGTCGCGTTTAGATCGAGAAAACGAACAACCCAGGGCGCGCGGACAGGGTCTTTGTCGAGGAGCTGAAGGAAAAGTGCGTGCACAGGTGCAGGGAAAATTGGCATGCGAATGGATTGAGTGAGGCAGAACGGGAGATGCTGGAACGCACGCTCGAAAAGGAAATTGCGGCGCTGGAGCAACGAGTTGCTGGGGGCGACCAGGACGCTGACGATGACGACTACCGGGCTCTTCGGGAAGCGCAAGAAGGCTTTAAAGCCAAGATGCTTGATGGCCTATTCGGGTGGTCTCTCGGTCGTGAAGCTGATGTATTGTCATTTTTGGTCAGTTGTGCGCGTTGCCCAGAAGGGTAAATTTGGAGTGGACATTGCCTTAATAGCTTGCTTTTCGGGTGTGGTGCGTGGTGCTTTCCGGTTAACGGCGAGGGGAAATTTTGCAAGGGCCGTAGCCGAGTTCAGCTTGTTTAGCCTAGATCTGCCTGGGGTTTTCCTTTATTTTTCATTATCTTGAATGATGACGTGTTATAACAATAACACCGATCTCACCGGTAAGAGTGCAGTTTACCTCCCCCAGCTGGCGCCCGATTTTGTATCTCCGCTCCCTGTAGGTCTACAGGTACGTAAGGTACACCAAAATGTTCGTCTTGTTCCCGCGAGTATTTTAGTATACTTGACAGCCCGGTAGGCCAACAGGGAGTCGAGATACAGCAGGTAGGCTAGGCCGGGAGGATAAACTGTAATCAAGCCGTTACGGAAATCAAGCGCCAAAATATGTTTTTAGATCGAGAAAGCGAAACACCCCGAGCGCGTCGACCGGGCCTTTGTCGAGCAGTTGAAGGAGAAGTGCGTGCATCGATGCAAGGAAGATTGGCATGAGAATGGATTGAGCGCGGAATGTCGAGATGTGCTGGAGCAACAGCTTAACGAGAAACTGGCGGAGCTGGAAAAACGCTTTGCTGAGACGGATCGGGCAGCTGCAGAGAGCAACGCGCCCCGAACTCTTCAGCCGGATCAGGCATTTCACCCGCCAGGCACCTTCACCGAGCATTGGGCAGGATTGTCCGTCTTCAACGACGAGGAGGATCACGGGCGATTATCCTGGGTCAGTTTTGATGTTTTTGAATGACATTAGGGTGATTTTCTTACGCATGCAGAAATCGTTGTTTAGCGTCGACGACGTAGCTCCGACGCAGACATCTATTAATCTGTGATCCGCCACCACGCCACCCGAGTACCATCGTCTACCCGATTTAAAACCCACTATAAAATAACGTGGACTTCTGGAGCTGATGTATTTTTTCGATGCTCCAAATAAAGATTTCTACTTCAGAACCCGCAAATCTTTGTTGTATGGGTGTTTGCGTCCCAAATTTGGCTTTTATATTGAAAGCTCTGATACTGTCCTCGGGAGCTTGTCAGTGCTGTGGACAACGACATGTGAAAAGAGTGCGGAGGGAGCGGAGTGACCAGAACAGCTCTGTCTGGGCTCTCCGCTCACTCTGCACTCTTTTCACGTGTCGCTGAAATGTCGTTCAATCGCTTTCGCTTACGATCGGTATTTCAGACCATTTTGTACTCGTTAGCCAACAATTATTGTAATAATTGTTTAAAATTAAAGTGTAAAATAATAATTTTAAGAATTGATTTTGTTAATTTACATTATAATTTATTGACTGTGCTCTTAAAGCGTCACTGGTGTTCAGGAAGTCCCGTTGACGATGGCTCCGAAACCGGGAGAAGGGCACGACGAACCCGGAATTTCGGGAACTGAGGCTTCAGAAAAGACGATGTCGTATGAAATGGGTCTCTTAGAGCAATGCTATAAGGTTGGTGATAAAAGATATTTTACCCGGATTAGGGTTAGGCTTAGAATTATGCTTAGGAGTGGTTTAGAGCTTTTAGGCTTAGGCCGAAGTTAGGCGTACACTCAAGGCTTAAGCATAAGCCCAAACCTAACCTAAGCCTAAGCCTAGGCTTAAGTCTAAGCCTAAGCCCAAATCTGGGCTAAGCCTACGCCTAAGCCTAAGCTTTCAGATCGAGCGTACGAACAACCGCCAACCGACCGGCAGCCGACAACCAAACGACAGCCGAAAACCGACCGACCGCGCGGACTTCCTCGAGGAGTTGAAGCAGAAGTGCGTGCACAGATGCAGGGAAAATTGGCATGAGAACGGATTGAGTGAGGCAGAATGCGAGACGCTGGAGCGCAAACTCGAGAAGGAAATTGTGGAGTTGGAGAAACGGGTTGCTGAAGTAAGCAAGGTTGAGGCGAGCCAAACCACTGCTGAAGAAGACTACCGGACGCTTCTGGAGGCGCAAGCACGCTTTAAAGCCAAGATGCTTGATGGTCTATTCGGGTGCACTCGCCAAGAAGACCAGCGTGGATTCTTGGTCAGTTTTGCCTTGCCTACAGCAGGTTAAATTTTAAATAACTAGCTTGTCGGGCTTTAGAGCGTCACCGCACCGTTAGCAAAACAGGTACTGTTCGACTTGCCCGGGCGCAGGAATATACCGCAGGCGGTTATCGATATTTTCGCTATTTTTTCAACATTCGATATATGCCATTCGATATAACATCGAAAAATATGCGACGATTCTAATTACAGCCCAAAATAAGATAATACAAAAACGTTACACCAAAAACAAAATTTTCCTACGAAAATGGGGTTGAAACACAGTTTTCGATATTTTCGCCATTTTTCCGACATTTCGAAGACGCCATTCGACAGTGCGCCAAAAAATATAACGAGAGCTTAAATTTCAGCCCGGAACAATGCAAAATAATAAAGGTTATGGCAAAAATGTACATCAATACAATTTTAACAAAAATTGCAAATCTTGTTTAGCGCATCTACTCCGGGCTTCTCGGCAATCATACAAGCAACAACTCCTTTATCCTTGATGCTCCATCACGTTCGATTATTTGAACTAAAAGTAACCCACAATCACTGGAGTTTTATAGTCTTTCACCTGTCTGTATTGGATTTATGTGACTGTATCTACAATAAAAGTTTTGAAAATCATCGTTGAATCAAATCCAAGCAAATAATCACAAAATCCATAATTTACCAGTGTTTTAGCCCACAGAAAACTGCTCAAAGTTTGCTGTGTAGGGTTCTGGTTTTCGAATTTGCTCTTTCAATTTAAACCAAAACATCTATTTCTTAGCTTCACCCCCACCAACAACTTCCAACCCTAAAAATCGATCCAATTTATTGCAGAAGATATTTCCTGTCCCTGAATCGATCTGCAAAAACGGAGATGACCAAATTTTGCTGCAAGAAAATGGCCGCGAATGCGGGCGAGATAAAGAACGAGGGCTTGTTTACTGCGCCCCCAAAAAGCTTTCCCTTTTTACTCTCATACAAAAACTATATAAATTTCCTTAAAATGCGATTTTACTTGGGTTTTATAAGCGCCTAATCAACTAAATAGCAGCCGCAGAATTTGATAAAATCTACTCCATGTTGCTCGCATAAATTCGTGATTTTTTGATAATCCCTTGCACAAGAAATATACCTAATCAAATACATCTGTATTTTCGTGTTTTAAAAGGATAGTTCAGCCTTGGAGCTTGAGCAGTACTTTGGTTGACTATCGAGGCAGGGGGGTCTACTGGCCTGTGTCGCCCCACCATAGTCGCCCAAGGGAATGCCCAAGCTCCAAGGCTGAACTATCCCTTTAAAAGACATTACAGATTTCATTAAGCAAATGTCGGAGGAAGGCGGAACAGAGGTAGTAGTAAACTAAAAAGATCACAGCCTCATTAGGTTCCTTGGGATTTATTGGTGTCGTTCGAGGGCAACGCGGTGCAATTCCATGCGGACGTCTTGAAATGGAGTTTGTTGGCGCCTCAATATGCTAATCGAAAGGTAATCTCGAAGAGGAAATTTGAAACTTTTCCACGATCACGAGAAAATATACGTTTTTCGTGCGGAGTGTATCGCTTGAAAAACGCTAACTTTCCAGATAACCGTCGTCAGTATCATGGGGCCATCGCGAAGCGGCAAAAGTTTCTTGCTGTCATTTTTTACGAGAGCACAGGATAACGTTATTAGGTTTGGTAGTATAGAAAGTATACCTTCTCAAATTCTTCAGCGGCAACTTCCAAACCGGCTACTCCCGTTGCACGCAAGGGATTCTGATCCGGCGCGCACCTGTCGAAGTCAATGGCGTAAGTTTTTCAAACCACAAATACTAAGATTTTGCCGCTAACCATATCAGCCAGTCACGTTCAAATTATTATACATATTTCACCATTTTAGTGTCTGATATTCTACCTCGACACCCAAGGTACATTCGATCTGGAGACCGAGCGAAACGTCTCAGCCTGGATCGGTGTTTTTAGTCTGCTTTTGGCTGATATTCAGGTAGTAGAAAATCGAACCTACGTAATCATATTTCAAATTCAGATCCTGAACCTTCGCGGGAACGTTGAAGCCGATAAGCTACAAGATTTACACCTGTTTACCGAGATTGCGAAAGCGTTTGAGGGGGCTGTATTTCCAAAGGTTTGTCTTATCGAAATTTCTGAGATAGAGCCCTGGCAGATAGAGAGAGAGAGAGAGAGAGAGAGAGAGAGAGCAATTTATCAAAAATCCGATTTCAGAAATTCCTCTTCCTCATTCGCGACTCGCCGTACCCAGATCAGGACACCGAATTTTTGCAGAATCTCTTCGTTAGTTGCCCTACTTTTCCATGAAAGGCCAAATCTAGGCTCAATGCGAGCTAGCTTCCGACCTGAAACAAATCTCAGCTGCTCTGCACGAGAAATTCGGAAACGAAATGTACTGTGTCTGCGCTCCGATGGCGAATCAGCATTTACGAGTAGCTAGCGGTAGTCTGGTATTGCAACGTGAAGGCGAGTTTCAAACGTCCTTGGAGATCAAAATATCAGGGCTACGTATTTCCAGCCTGTTTTTAGATCAATCCTTCATTAAAAAATTGGCCAAAGTCCAGAGCTATATCGAAACATGGTCCCAAGATATCTATGCGACAAAGGATTATCTTGGCCTGGGAATGGTAAGTTAATCGAATGAAATAAAATTTCTCGTTTAGAAAGTCGCTGATTTTCTGAACAACAACGCCCCGCAAATTGGAGCCTCGACCGTTCAGGTATGAAAAAGCTTAAATTCAAGCGTCTCATTTTAAAGGTCATACGAGAGGCCAGCATCCTTTTTGCCGTCAACAAAACGCTCGAAGTTTTTGTTCAGAAAATTAAGGTATCAGCCTCGCGAAGTATAAGTTCTTTTGGCAGAACACGACGTACGAAGCCTTTCATCACGACTGTGGAACTGCCGAAAAAGAAGGGCTCGAAAAGGTTCATAAAATGGTGAAGGCCTCGGATTTCGAGGAAGCCGCCGCGTTATTCAGGGAAAAGTCGAAGGTATGAAAAGGGAAACTAGTTAAGAGCGTTTGAGAACTCGTAGCCAAATTTAGGAGATAGCAACGGGGAAGTTTTACGAACTAAAAGCTGCCGAAGACGAACGTCTAGGGCAACAAATATCAGGCCAATTCCTATCGTCAGAAATGGAGAAGATCACATCGGTAGGAAAAGGGGGCTAAAGAAACACTAAAAGCAGAAATGGGAAAATGAGGCTTTCCAGATTACGGATGTGTATACCCTACTCGATATGACTCGTCAAAATGCTGCCGCAAGAATCCCATTAAACCTAGAAATTTCCGAAATTCAGAAACATGAATTGGCTCAAAAAATCCATGTAAGAAGATTGATGAGTCCCTACAGTAAAACCAATTGCTTCAGAACTTCATTGTCGCGCGCTACGAGCAAATGCGGAATTTACAATTGAATTTTGTTGTGGCCAACGCGGATCGAGATATGCGGATCGAGATGGAAAAGGTTTGCGATAAAAAGAACGCAAGGGATAACTAGGGAATAGGAAGTATTGTGCGGAGTGGAAATACAACCGGCCGCGGCAAATGCTCAACGTCACGCCACTTCTAACTTGCAAAACGCCTTGGAACAATTGGGCTTTGAGCCGGGGACGGTGGTGAAGATACGAGAGAAAACAGCAGAACACCTGGAGGTCGGCATTTATTATCTTGCAAAGATCAAAAACGGAATTTTAGAATACAGCCCAATCGCTTGCGGAACGATTTGTAGCGGACCGGGAGAGCAAATCAAAATTGGAAAAACTGCAGGCTGACTACCAAGCGCATACCAAGGTATGAGGATTTATTTAATTTGTTCGGTAAGTCGACCGGTCCGGCCCGGTTTCTTCGCTCAAAACTTTCTAGTTCGCATACTAACAGGAAAGGTTTGCTTTCAGCGCGAAATCGCATTGGCAATGGAAGCGGGACAACGACCAGATGAAGAAAGTGATGTAGAATCGGATATCACGGAAATTGAACGCTACGAAGACCTATTGGAGGATCCGCAAACTCAATACCACCCGGACATTTCGGCGTTGCCGTCGCAGGCTTGGCATGTCCAGCCAAGCCCGCCTAGCGCCTATGCGCCGCCATCGAACCCGGAGCCGCAAGGGTCGCGGCAGAAGACTACTCCGATCAATAATTATGGGACCCTTGGCCCTGCCATTGAGAACAGCATTCCACAAAAACACGATTTTCTAAGCAGAGCGCAAGAATTAGAAGAGGCCAGGCGTCACAGCATTGACCCGCTCCAGGCTGGGAGAGATGAGATGTGGAGAGAACTGGCGATTCTAAAGCATTGCTATGAGGTAGCTCCATGAACCGCGTAGCCAAGATTGCTTTTTTAGAAGGGAGACGTGCGAGACGAGGCGACGGCAAAATACTTGAGTGACCAGTGCCTTAAACGATGTAACGCTTTCTGGAACTTGAAGGGATACGAGGGCATGGATCTGCTAGCGCTTGAGGGTGAACTGGAGGCCGCCATCGTACGCTTGGAGCAACGACCGGCGGCAAATGTCGCTGCGACCAGAAGGTGAGCCAAACCCCGACGGATTTTTGCATCGTTTTAGCTCCTACAACCGGTCCTCAATCATTGCAACAGTGCTCGCGATGCTGGTGAGTTTCTGGGGGGTTCGAGCGCTGAAAAAGTGGTCGCTTCGGATGATACCGTCCAAAATTCGTCTCTGGTTGCAATGGCTTTGAAAATGTCGGTTATAATCCCTTTTTCAGGCCGCTGTATTTTGTTGTGGCCGTACAGTGCGTGTTTAGGCGTGGGTTTACGCGTTTGTTTCCTACCGAACTCCCGGGGATACGACCACAGAAATTCAATTTGAATCTCGCAATAATCCGAGCGCTCCCGAACAAACGACGATTATTGACCTGACCAAAGCTGGTGGCGGAATTTGATGGTCTGATTTGCTTTGTAATGGCAGCAATAAACACTATGCCCGGGAACAATTTTACTAAATAGAAATAAAAATGCAGCGCTAATTTCAATGAGGGGCCAAGCCAATAACCACTGGATCACAATTTTGGCCGAAATTTACAAGAGAGTGAGAGAGATTATTTGATCTTTTTATTGTCTGTCTGTATTGACACTTATTGATTGAAATCCGGTACTGACAAATAAATAATTTATGTTGTTAAAAATTATCATCCTTTAGCAAATTTTAATGAACAAAAACGTTCTCGACAGACGCGTTTTATTATAAAAAAAAAAAAAAAAAAAAAAAAAAAAAAATCAAACAAAATAAAAAAAAAAGCAAAAAAAGAACACAACAAAAACAATACACACAATAAAAACCAAAAAAAAAAAAAAAAAAAAAAAAAAAAAAAAAAAAAAAAAATAATAAAAATTTAAAAAAAAAAAAAGGAAGATTAGGGATTTTTTACCCCCAAACCCCACAAAAACAAAAAAACCAAAAAAAAAAAAAAACCAAAAAAAAAAAAAACTTACCTTTTTGCCCAAAAAAAAAAAAAAAAAAAAAAAAAAAAAAAAAAAAAAAAAAAAAAACCATAAACAATTCCCAACCCCCCCCAACCCCAAAAAAAAAACAAAAAAAAAAAAACACCACAAAATAAAAAAAAAAACAAAAACAAACAAAACCCCCCCCCCCACCAAAACCACACAAAAAAAAAAAAATTTCTTTATGATTTTGTTTAAGCAAATAATGAATTAAAATAATCAAAAAGTACTAAAATAACTCAAAAAAGGTATCTTGGCGCGGGAAGGGGCCTGGTGAAGGGGGGTGGGAAAGGGGGCGTGGCCTGCCGGGAGAGGGGCCCCCACTCGTTTTATTAAGGCGCCACTTTCAAAGTTAATTTTAATAATTTAAACGAAAAATTTTTAACCCATAATATTTTCATCATTTTAGGGGTTTCTGACCATGCTCTATCCGAATCCGAAGAGACCTTAGCTCTACCTCTTTTCCCCTTCGAGTTATAGTTGGCTTCCGACAAACAGAGAGATGGACGGACGGACGGACACCACTGCAAAATTATTATAGTTGATTATTGTTCGCTTGAAGAATTCCTAGTTTCTTGAAATTCGGATATTCCCTACCTGTGCTGCTGGCGTAGGGAAGCGGTGACGTAGCTCGTTCTACACAAAAGTCTACCCAAGAAAATTCCAGCAAACCGGTACATTTGCGGGCGTGGAGGTTCTCGTTTGTCCGTCAGCCGCAGGAAAAGAGTGACGGCTTGAAGCAGTCGACGGTCTGGAAAAACCGTTCAAATAATATTTGGCGAGGCTTGTTTGAGCCCAGGGAAAAATGTTACGGAAAAAGACGGGCCCAAAGGCCGAAAATAGTCAGATTGAAGGATAAAAATTACGATACCGAGACGGTTGTGGTGTTAGCGGCAGATCGTTCACCGGAACCTGCATACCCGGGTATATGGCGTCCTGAAAGTTAGGAGCCGTAAGTAAGAAAGAAAACCCTACACTGCCATGCTCCGAGGGGTTCGATGCGACGCGCGACTGAATTGGAGGTTGCGGTCCGACAATGCCTTGCTGGAAATATTTTTTCGAATAAGCCATATCAGTCACATCTTCTGTTTGATACAAATGGCCATACCTGTACCAGTGAGCGCGTCACATTGTTAATAAGCAGCCGGTATGCGGGATCATGCTGGAACTTGAATATATGACCCAATTCCAATTTTTCTACCTCACTAATGCCTGACGTAATACTCGGTGTAAGCGTAGATTCCGGCCCGCTGATAGATACAAGTAATATTTCGCATTTCTGAAAAATCCTACCTGCCGATCGAGCTCCGGTCGGGGATCCAGTTCTCCGGATGATCTAGTTCGGGGCTGAATGGATTCTAAAGAAAGAAGTAAAGGGGTTCACACCAAAGCAACAACAAAAACAACTCACCAGCGACCGCTGCGCTGCTGGCATCTGGGCCATCCTTAATGAAATTTGACAAATTACGGCAAGCGATATCAGTAAACCCAGAAAAAATAGAGACCTGGGGACACTATCCACTATCAGGGATGGAAAGGAAAACGAAAAACGAATTTATTGACATGAATAAGCATCATCGGCTTGGAAAACAAGTAAATGTTAGCGATCAAGCCGTTGCGGGAAAATAGCCATGTCGCAGGACAATAGGTGGGTTTACATAATCGAGCAAGAGCTGCCAGTCTTCTTTTGCTGGCCCTGTGCAAGGCGCTGAAGTTCAGCCTGGCGCACACGTTCAGCAGCCTCCTGGCGCACCTGAAAAGTTTTCTGGCTAGGCGAAGCAGGAAGAGTGTAGCATACCCGCTCGTCCTCACGTCGCTGCCTTTCGTCCTCACGGCGCTGCTCATCACGAATTTGTTCTTGGCGGGCGCGGTCTTCGCGTTCCTGCAATTCGCGTATGGGTCGGAAAAATTCCATACCATCCTCATCATTTCCATTTCCATGCGTCGCTGTTGGGCTCGGTCCTCCTCCCGGCGAGCCTCCAGGGCTTCCCGAGCTTCTCGATCCTGCTTCGCGCGCTCGTCTTGTCTAAAGAGAAATTCTGAAAGTTAGTAACCGTAAAAAAGAAACTCACCGCCTGGCTGCCTCATTCATCTGCTGGATCATCATCATCATTGGGTCGACACCGGACGCCTGTTTTTGCTGCTCTAAAAACGTCAAAAATTTATAAAGTTAAACGTTTAATGACGTACCAAGTTTCTTCTCAAGCTCCTTATTAGCCTGCTTTTGCTGGAACATCTGCTGCCCAAATTCCTTCTTCCATTGTTGCTGCTTCTTCTTGCTTTCGGAGAGCTTCTGGTGGATGCCTTGGAGTTTCAGGTTAGTGCTGGCGTGGTGAGCGAAGTCATCCTCGCATTTCTGGAATCCCAGTTACAAATTGCTATAGAAAACGTACTTTGAAGCGATAGTTGATGCTTTCGCGGTAGTTGTCCAGCATCTGTTCGAGAAGCTCGACCTTGATGTTTTTGAGGGACGCTCGGACCTCAGTAACGAATTGCGACTGTAAATTTGTCATATAAAACAATTAAAATCAAGCCAAGTCAGATTGACGCAAACCATTATTAAAACTTACTTTCTTCACGTTATAAGCATTACTGCAATACGAACGAGTCGCTTCTAGGATGTTCTCGACTTGAACCGAGGTTTGCACTTCAGTAAGTTTCTAGGAATTTCTTTGAGGGGACCGCAAAGATCTTGCTACCTCTTTGAGACGCGTTTCATAATCCTGAAGAAGTTCTTCGAAGAATTGGTGCCCAGCATCCTGAGCCTTCATGATGGCGTTTTCATTTTGGATGTCGTCGAAACGGGCCTAAAACCTTATAGTTGAGGTATCTGGCTAACTACCGTAATCATATCGTGCAGAAGCTGGCGCTTGTAGCCAAGCAGCTCCACCTCGTCGGCGAATTCGACGACGGCTGGAAATTAAACTCGTATTTTTGATCGATTATTCCTACTCTTGTCAAAGTGGTCCAGCGCTTTCGAGAAGGCCGCTTCGTGCTTCCGCTCGGCGTCTTGGCCCTTCTTGCCGGAGGCGAGGATTTCTTCGATGCTCGGCTAAAAGTAAGACTTATCAAAAGCGAGAGAGAGAGAGGGAGAGAGAGCGATACAGAAAGATAGCTATTCTCCTACCTTCATCTCCGTCTCATAAATGCCCATCCCTCCATTGACGGCCTCCGCAATCAGCATATCGCGGTATCGATCCTTGTTGCTGATCGATTTCTCCTTGCAGCGTTCCTAAAAATCAAAAGTATCGGCTGAAACTTTAACCCTTACCTGCAACGATCGCTTGAACTGGTCGAATTCCCGGACCTTGTCGGCCTGGCTGCCAAAGAGCGGGCAATTACGGTATGCCTAAACCTCGTTAGAGCCTGGAGCGTTACGTAAAACTTACTTGAATTGCCTCTTCGATGAGCTCCTCCAGCTTAGCGTCGTATTCCTTAGGAGACAAGGCACGATGGCCGTTCTGGCGAGCGTACTGAAAATTGCAAATAAGGTGTTGAGACTAAGGACCGGCTTACCCTATCGTAGGCATCAGAGAAAGTTTCATTTCCGGCACTGCGGGCACGCTCGAAGTAGAGGCTTGACGTTGCCTGAAATTTCGGGTTAGGATCAGGATTAGACATAGGCGTCGTATTAGAAAATTTTGAACGATAGAACTCACGGTGAAGGCCGATCCGATGGCTCGGTGATGGCCGTCCTTGATGTGGAGTGACCAGGTTCTAAATGGAAATAATGATGTATTCACGGAAAAGCTCCTACTTACCTCAACATGTTCTTTCAATGTCCCGCCTGTCAATGCAGTCCCAAGCACCGTCTTTGGCTGTAGGTTATCGAGGATGTAGTCAGCGCATGCGCAAAGGGAATCAAGGAAGTTCTCGCCGCAATCTGAAAGCAACCTTGGCCTAGACTTCTGAACGGCGTTACAGCAAGCGCGCTACATGTTAGTGGACGCCACAATCAATTGCTTACCTCCAGCCCTGATCTCCCCGCTGGCCTGGCGAACATGTTCCGAGGGTGTCGGAATCTTGTAGCAGTCCACTTTTTCGAAAGCACTCAGAACTCCGTTTAAAAGCTGATGTAGCTGGGGGGCGCGTCGAGTTTGTTGCTGGAACGTTACAGTTTTTGGCAGCGAAGTGAGCAGCCAACCTTTAGCAATTCCAGGTAATCCGGGCTCAAGCCCGCCTCGTTCGAGTCGCGCATCATGATCAGGAAGTGCTAGAAATTCAGAATGCTAGATTGACCAAAAGTCGTACCTGGCCGATCTGTTCATCACTCTTCTGACTGAACGATATGAAGCAGTTCAGCGCATCAAGGTCCTGGGCGTCGATCTGGTTCTTGGTGTTGAAGACCTTGAAATGGAGGTTAGGTGGGTGAGAGGTCGGAGCCTACGTTCAAAGACGACATCAGCAAGGAGATGGCGAAGATGACGGTAGAGTCCCCAATGTCGCTGCAGTTATCGAAGGTACCTTGTGTGTCGAGAAGCATGACAGCGAGCTGGAAAGCATAAGTGATTTTTTTATATAAGCTTATGCGATTACCTCAGTACCGTCAGCCTCTTTGCGGATGAAGATTTCAGGCCAAACCATGATGCCTTGTGTGTGACGGACATAGCCACTGCGGAAGCGGATACCATCACGGCCACTAAAAAAAGTTGTGCGTAGGCGACGGCTTAGGTCAATCGACTTACCCAATATATTCCAAGTCCTCAAATCGAGCCCTGCCCCGCTGAAGAGCTCGGAGCAAGACATTGTTCCAGAAGGTTTTGCCTTGACGGAACTTTCCTGCTGTTGATATAACTGCTACCTAAAAGGATACATGAATTTTTGGGGAACTCGTCTAATCCTTGCCTTCCGGTTTCCAATCTGCCTGCAAAGATTCTCAAGGAGCTGCTGGTTGAACTGCGTCTCGCCCTCCTCGGTGATGTTGAAGAGCTGCTGGAGGTCGACCTCGCCCTTCAAAATCAAACCTATTCACCGTTTAATTGTTCACAAACCGCTTCCGGGGTATCCGGGTTGTAATCAGAGCTCGAACCTCCAGGCCCGGTCGTCACTGGAGGTAGATCGTAGATTGGTGCAGGGATGGAATCGACGAACGCTTGGGTGCGCGAAGCCGAGCCACCGTACTGGCTGGGTGGCTGTACAACCGGGGGTGCATAGCTGCTTAGCGGGGGCTCGTTGGCGGCTTCATCAGAGTCCGGGGCCATTGGGGAGCCCGTGCGGACATCCGAAGCTCCGCCATCACCGATCCGGACCTCGCGGAAGCCGTCGGCTACCGTGTCCACGCCGCTGGCTGGGGAGGGAAGTTCGAGGCGGATCTTAATGTTTTAATGTAGGAAAATACGTTAGGGTTTTGGACTTTTATTTTTTGAATTATAGCCTTGAGTATGACTTTTATACTTCGGTTTCCATTGAAGCTAAAGGGCTGTAAGTAGAGTTGGAAAACCCCCCCGAGACATACCCCCGGGGGTATTTGAAAATCCCCCGCCGCAAACTTGGGTAGTTGAACCAAAATCCGGGTTCTCGAAAGTTCCCTTGGTTCGGCTGGCGGGGGGTTTTCGAAGTCTAGCTGTAAGGTAGACCAAAATGTTCGCGTTTGCCAGTTCGCCCTGTTAATCTTTTATTTTTTTGAGCAAAATTATACCACTTTTTATATTGTTTTATTAAACTTAACAAAAGGCTTTTAACTTGACAATGTTGTCAATTTTGGCAGAGCCATCATGGTACGGTACTTACTCTTTTTTTTTTGCAAGTCGGCCTATGTTGTGTATCCTCTCTCCTATTCACCAAATTTCATCATCATTGCCCTACCGTACCCCCGTTATACTGTCGTATTACTCGCCGCGGCACCCTAGGCTCGCCCAGGACAAAGGCTTTTTTCAGATAAGAGACACGAACCGGTCCGTATCCCCCAATTGCCCAGAAATTTTTTGCACAAGACAATGCGTCGGGCCCGGTCACCTGACCACGGTTTTCTTGCGCCAGAAAATTATTCTAAAAAATGTACGACCTTATTGATTCTAACTCCCCCCCCCCCCCCCCCCCCCCCCCCCCCCCCCCCCCCCCCCCCCCCCCCCCAACCCCCCACAAACCCCCCCCCCCACCCCCCCCCCCCCCCCCCCCCCCCCCCCCCCTTAATAACCCCCCTAACTATCTTTTTCTTTTTCCCCCCCCCCCCCCCCCCCCCAAAAAAAAAAAAAAAAAAAAAAAAAAAAAAAAAAAAAAAAAAAAAAAAAAAAAAACCCAAAAAACCCCCCCCCCCCCCCCCCCCCCCCCCCCCCCCCCCCCCCCCCCCCCCCCCCCCCCCCCCCCCCCCCCCCCCCCCCTTTTTTTTTAAAAAAAAATTTTTTTTTTTTTTTTTTTTTTTTTTTTTTTTTTTTTTTTTTTTTTTTTTTTTTTTTTGTTTTTGTCCCCCCCCCCCCCCCCCCCCAAAAACCCCCCCCCCCCCCCCTCCCCCCCCCCCCTTCCACCAATTTTAAGGTGATCGATACAGTACCGTAACCTACTGAATTTTTTCACACCGGGCGGGGCCGCCGCCGCCGCGTCCCCCCCCCCCCCCCAAAAAAAATAAAAATCAAAAGGGGGAAAAAAGGCCCCCCGGGGGGGAAAGCAAAAACATTTTTTTTCCCGCGCGAACCCATTTGACCACGCCGTCGGCATCCCACTTAAGTTTAAAGCATAGCAAATTACCGATCCATCGAGCAGACCGCTGATGCGGAGGGCGGCACGGTTCTGATCTGGTAGGCGCATACAGTCCTCGAGAAGTGCCTACAGAAAAAATGATAAAATGATCACTGTATTTTCTGGATTACGGTAGCCATTGTCACAATTTTTAGATGAATGGACAAATGGATAGGATTTAATTTACATCCAGGTAACGCCAAATTAAATTAACCCCCACCTGGCGAGCCGTCTCCTCGCAAGAAGCCTTCATCTCCGCACTACCGTCCGGGTAGTTCTCCAACCACTAAAATGTGCTTAACTTTAGGATACACTACAGTACACCCTACCTGAACTTTCTGTAGGTAGTCATGGAAAAACTGGTCGACCTTTCGGTCCTAAATTCAAAATTAGTAAAGCTTAGAAAGGTGCTGTTACCGTAAAATCGGCCTCCCTGGCTTCCAGCCCCGAGCTGGTGCTCATTTTTGCTTCTAAGTAGCTCTAAAATTGGTGGTTTGTATACGGTAACTATATTAAAGAGAAAAGAGAAAAAGGGCAGAAGGTGGATGTAAAAAATTCGAAGATTGAAAGCAGGAAAAGTGCCGGGTCGCGCTTATCGTTCCCTCAAGGCCCTCCGATTTCTTCTGCAACAAAATGGCCGAAAATTCTTTGCCGCAAGAGATCGATTTGATTTTCGTAATCGTCTGTTGCACAATTAAACGAAGCCCTAAGAGGTATTAACTATAAGAAGTGGGAATTGAAATCGCACGACGTCCTGGAGCAACCAGGCATTATGGAAAAATGCGCATGCTTCTGGCTAAGAAGATATTTCATATGCTTGGCTTTGTCGTTTTTAAATTTCGAGTAATTCTCTAAATCTATTATTTCTTGAAATTATGAGTTTATATTTTAGTAGACGCTTGTGAAACATAGGGGAAAAAGTTCTTTAGAGCAAATTTCTCGAAGGCCGTTCTCGCTCAACAATTTTGAAAGCTGGGAGTTGTTTTAGTTCTGAATGTCAACTTTTATCGAATGAAGCTTTCTGACATTGAAAAACTCCAAAAGCACCTAAAAACGACACCGTGTAAGTTGCGAACGGGTCGATTCGCCATATCACTCGGCAGCGAGTTGGCGAAGCCATTTTCTTTAGCAAGAAATTGGAATCTCTTGTGGAAGCCAAAGCGCCCCGAGTTAATCAATACTTTCACGTGAAAAAATACTTTCTAAGGTGATTTCACACTTTCGGTAAGTCTCCTTCTTATACTGCAGCGCCTAGCGCATTAATGAGGTACAAAAGGAAGGCAATATAGAAGATTTGGAAAAGGTGAAATGACCGAAAGGTGAAAGGAAGACCATCGAACCCCGAAAATAAACGTAATTTCTTATGCTCTATCTAGGACACCAATTCTAAACCTAACGCTAACAGTGGGAAGTATGCTACGAAACTACAAAACTAATACAGTAATCTAAAAAATTACAATTTTCGACATACCGATGTGATGACTTAAATTAGCCTCCCTTTCCTTTAAAAATGCAAGAAGCCGCGCCGGATTCGTTAGACCTGCCCCGAATGAGCCTTTCTCCTATCTGTCCCCGGGTCTAACACCGTAAATTTTCTTCTGCAAGAAATTGGCAAAGCCTTGTGCAAGTCATAAAGTCGATTAGTTTTTCAGTGTTTTTTATTATAAGAGAAATTTAGAAGATGAACCTTGATTTCAAAGATACAGCATCGCTCGTTCCTCGATGCCTAGCTACCTGGCAGTTTAGGCGCTACGTTTAATGTCTTTCGCTGTCTAAATTTTTGTAATTATATTCTTTGTATTTTTGTATTTTTGTACGGCAGAAACTTTATTAAAGCTACATACACCGCATAAGAAAATTGATACATATTTTTTACAAACATTTGAAAGTGCCACGCTCTATGGGCTCTACGTTCAATTTAGGTATGGCTTTCAAGCGTCGCGTTCATGGACTCGGTTCCATCGAGGGATAGGGCGTCGCAGGGCCCGGATCTAAAGTCAATTTTTTCCGCAAGCGTAGCAGCACGTACCCTATCCATATCCGGATCCGGACGTGGTCGGAACCAGGGGTAGCGCTGCGGATCCAACTGCCGCTGACGCTCGATCTCGCGCCAGAAGTAGGCGAACCACTGGAAGTAAGGCTTGAAGCAGTAATCTTAAAGGGTACCAATTGGGGAATATATGGGAAAGGAATTTTTGCGGTAATGGGCAATGCCCACAATTCGGCCACCTTTCCCTTTTGGCTCCCATCCCATCCAATGGCTTGCCATATGGCTAATGGATAGCATAACTACAAAACGGGTGGTTGACCCTGCCCGCGATTTTTTCTTTTGCGCGAGGTTGGGCATGTACGTTCAGGGACGTTTTTTTGGAAAAAAAGCAGATTTTTGCCGCGGCCGGGGGTCGAACCCGGGCCCCCCGCTCGGGAGGCGCGGATGGATACCAGTCAGCCACAGCTACAACCTGGCGAGGGGGCGAGGGGCGCCCAACGCCGCAAAGGAGGGGAACGGCCTGTCACAGCACGGGCAGGCAGTGCGCGCGGTCCCTACGTCCATAGGGTGTACACGTTGGGACGAGTACACGGCCCCTCCCTGAACGTGCGCTTTAAATGACAAATAGGTCCTTGATAGCTTAAAAGTAATCTAGTCGTCAGATTTATATAGGTTTTTTTGTAGACTAGCCGTTGAGAGTTTTTCAAAATTTTGAAAACTTCTTGAAGATACTGCAACATAAAATAGAACGATTCTCGGGGGAAAACGCATAATAAAGATAGACGTAAGCTTATTACTTTAGTAACCAACCCGAAACCGCAGATACCGTCGATGCTCAATGTCCTGCCGCTCCCTGATCAGCTGTCGGCGCGCCTCCACCGCTCGCAGTCGCGCTTCCTCCGCCAGTCTGACACGCCGGTCCTCTTCGTCCTCATCACTAAATTTGGATAATGTTTAGAAATCGTAAAAGAATCAAAGTATTACATAGCAACTTACAGATCTTCGACACGCAAATCTTCCTGCTCGTCATCGGAAAACTCCTGGCACTCGTATTCAAATTGCAGTTCGTTGATGAACGGGGGCATTGCTGGAAAACGGGGCGAATTACAAGATAAAGAGCGGGAAGAGAGAGAGAGAAGGAGAGAGCGTGAAAGAGCGAGAGCGATAGAGAGAGAGATGGCCAGAGAAGTCTAAGGAAAGCTTTTTCAAAGCCAAACTATGTTCTAAAATCGACGGAAGAAGCGGAGCCGCTTCGAAAATAAGAGATGATGATTCGGGTACGTGAATCCCGATCGATGCCCGATTGGCACCATCTCAAAATGTCCAGGAAAGGCCCCTGTCCCTCGATTCCTCTGCCCTTTCCTCTTTTCCCTCCCTCCTCACCACTTTTCTCGCGCAACGAATTGGCGCGCGGCTCGGCGGCCCGATCAACAACATTTGACTCATCTCGTCTGGGTCCAAGCAGACCATTAAAGGGGCCGGGAAGCCTGGCTTTTATGCAAATTTGAGGGTTTTCCGTGAGGGACCTAGATACCTTTGGTTTTGAAAATCGGGTTTCAAACTGCCCTGACAGCCATTTTCCTGAAGAATCTCCGCTAGCCGGCTAGTTACGAAAAATACGAGCGTCGAGGTCCTTTAAGAATTCTCCAAAGATCTCTGGTGGTTTTCCAGCATTAAAAAGGACAGCGGAAGTTAGTTCAAAACTACGGTTTCTAAGATCTGGTTTCAAACGCCCTTTAAGAATTTTCCGCTAGCTGGCCTGTGCTTTTCAAAATGGTGTCACGCTCCCTTTAAAATTCGAATACCCTCTGCTGGCTTGCCTAAAAGCAGAAAGGCCTTGGTGTCCTTTAAAGCCCGGAATTCGCTGCGTTGTCCAATTGAAGCCCTGCGGCACGCTCCCTTTAAAACCCGGAACATTCTGTTCTTGCTGTTGTAGAAAAACGTATTCCAATTTCCTGTTTTTTTTCCGAGCGTCCATGATTAACATATGTTTATTTATATCAGGAAAAATTACTTTCATTCCGGGCAAAAAAAGATAAACTACGTTCAGAGATCCAAATCAATTTTTTGTAGTTTGTATTTTCAAAAAAAATTAATTCAAGCATCGATTTCATACGTTTTTAAAGTCAACCTTTTGCAAAAAAATGCTTAGCATCGGCTGCGACAGGATCAGATGGAGTTGCTGCGGTCTCTCGGCTTCGGGTCTTTGAACGTTTCCGGCGCCCATTCGCACAGTATGGCGTAGCGCATCGTCTCGTGGATGTCCGGGCAGAGTGGCGTGCGGAAGCCGGGCGGCATCCCGAGAAAGCGTAGAAGATGCTAGAAAAGGGTATGTAAATTCACAGAGCGGTGCTTACCTCGCGTTTATGCCCTGGGGGCTGGCGGAACAGCTCCCAGAGTAGGAAGATGGTTCTGGAGCGCCGCTAAAAAAATAGAATTTTGAACGCTTTTTCTCGCGTTGCATTTTATTTCCGTCTCTCTCTCGCTATCCCTTGCACTCTCTCTCTCCCTCTTACTCTCACTCACTCTCTATCTCTCTCTTTTTCAAGACGTACAACTTCTCTTATTTCCTCTTCAGTGGTGGCTCCCGCGTCTTCAGCCCATTCTGCCCAAGTACGCTCGAAAAGTTCGCTAGAAAATTGTACTTCTGTATCTCTTCTAGATCCCGCTAACAGGTGCTAATTATGTTAATTTACCGTTCGTACAATTCCATATATTCGTCGATCGTCATGTCCTCAAACCGATCATCGCCATGAAACGGTGGCATGGCGGTTGGAGGGATATTGTAGGTGCTGAAGAGAGAGAGAGAGAGAGAGAGAGAGAGAGAGAGAGAGAGAGAGAGAGGGCGAGAGAGAGAAAGTGAGTGACTGAGTCAGTGAAAAAGAGAGTGAGGGAGACAAGAGAGAGAGCACGAAAAATGTGAACGGTTTCTAGTTAGAAACGCTTTTTCTGAATATTTTTAGTTCCAAAAAACATAGAAAAAGTGAAAATAAAGTTTCTAACGACGTTTTTATAGTGTCGTAGTATACCTTAGGGATTTGGTGCCCCGGTAACCCGGGCTCCTGCTAACTAATTTGTTATGCAAAAATTAGCCCAACCCCTCGATCGGGCTAATTAGGTGTCGAGTGGAAGGGCCCAGAATAAGATTTTAATCGAATCTGGAGTCAGGGATAGGAGATTGGAAATAAATTTTAGGTTCCGAAAAGAAGGTTCTAGAGGGGCCGGGGAGATTTCGGTAAAATTGTAGGGGTTGCGTGCAGGAGGTTTTTGGGAAATTTGTAGTTGTTGGCAAGCTCCGCAATGTTTTTCTGCTATCTTCAGCTTTCCTGTCGCTCTCTCTCTCTCTCTCTCTCTCTCTCTCTCTCTCTCTTGCTCTGTCTCTATGTCTAGCTCTCCACTCTCTAACCATCTTTCTTGGTCTCTCTTTCTCTCTCTCAATCTCTCCCTCGCTCTCTCTCACTTTCTCACTATCTCCTCTTTCTGTTACTCTCTCGCTCGCTCTCTCACTCTCTCACTCTCTCACTCTCTCTCTCTCTCACTCTCTCTCACTCTCGTTCTTATTTTTGCAACTTGGACCAGGTTAGGCAAAAGTTTATCTGCTTATCTAACCAAATAAATACAAACAAAAACGTAATGTTTTGCTAGCAAAATATACAATTACAAAGATACGAGACAATTATGGTTGAATTAGTGATCAAGTCAGTATTTGTCCTGTTTCATGCCACCAGTCGCCAGCGTGGCTTTCGAGGCAAAGTCGCCGGTGTCCTGAAACAGAAATGGGTTCATTTCTCGGGTATCTTACCCTCGTATTCTTCAGGTGTTCCTCTTTCTGCTGATGCCAACGACGATCGGCCTGCATGACCTCCTCAAGCTCCCTGCGCTCGTATTCGCTCATTTGTGTAGCGAATGCGCGGTTCGTCGGCCTGAAGGGATCATTTTAGCCACTGGATGACAAAAAAAATAGATAATGGTCAAAAGTGCTCATACAGAACAGTTTGCCGTAAAAGTTTCTATTCCTAATTGATTAAAAGTTTATTTGAGCATTAACCTAAGCCGAGGCCTAAGGATAACCAAAACGTCTAGTATCTCAACTTACTGCCAACGCGCATAGCCTCCCTGTGCCATTCCCTGGTCATCGTGCATGGAAAGCATTTTGCGAAGTTGAACGAGGCTTCGGTTTGCTGGAATTTATTGGAATTATATTTGAGCCGTAACACTAAGCCTAAGCCTAAGCCTAAGCCCGAGCCTAAGCCTAAGTCTAAGCCTAGGATAATATGGAAGGAACTGTAACTAGGATCGAAACAGAATGGCGAATGCTCTTGTCCAGTAAACGCCGCCGACCCGGCACGTGCCGGACCCGCCCTGCCCCGCGGCCCTGTCTTTTTCTGCGACAAGGAAAAGGGAAAAAAATGGGGCGACATCCTCGTGATGATGAATCATACGACAACATGTTGAATAAGGAATTATGTAGATGGGAACCGATGCGGAAATATTCACATCACAGGGCCTGTAAATAAAAATCAAGGAAATGAGGGGTTGAGGTTACGAAATTAGAGAAAGAGCGAGAGAGGGAGAGAGTAAGATAGAGAGACAGAGAGAGAATGAGAGAGCGAGAGAGAGAGAGAGAGAGAGAGAGAGGGGAGAGAGGGAGAGAGACCAAAGAGAGGCAGATAGAGAGAGAGCAAGAGCGATAGAGAGCGAGGGGGAGAGCGAGAGAGATAGAGCGAGAGAGGGAGAGCGAGAGAGGGCGAGCTAGAGAGAGAGAGGCGAGAGAGAGAGAGAGAGAGAGAGAGAGAGAGAAAGGAAAGTCAGAGAGATGGTGTGAAGGCTTTGCAAAGCTCCAGACCTCCGACCCATAATTTGGGACCTTTTAAGAGACTACCAAATTGGCAGGTAACTCCTCAAATCATGATGAGGCTCCTCCGCCGAAAAATCAGACATTTTACTCTCAAAACTTGGCATGCTCCACTATTTCCTACTTTTAATCGTATATTTTACACAGGAAATCGAAAATAAAATCAACTGCGCCTACGAGCTGGACCAGGACAATCAGAATGGGTAGGAAGTGTTCAAAAAGATGTCGTAGACTTCCAGAAACCGTCAAAATCGGAGATTTAAAATGTATTTAGCGATCCGGGGTTTATTTAACTGTTTTTTTTATCGTTACCATTTCAAAAAAAAATCGACTGTTTACCCGCCATCCAAAATTTCGAGATTTCAGACTTGCCAAGGAATGCGAAGGCGATTTGTGCCTGATTTCTAAACGATTCGGCTACAATACTACTTTCGGGAATACCGTGGCCCCATTTGTCTTGCGTGATTGTGTCAATGGAATGAAGTATTGGGAGGCAGGATGTTATTTGGATCCAAGGACCAAGGCCGACAATTACAGTAACGGAACGATGGGGTATACCTGTCTATGCGAGTGGGTTTTTGGGTTAAACGGTCTGGATAGCTTTCCCTATCCCGCTCGCGCCTCTCTCGTTTCTCTTTCTCTCTCTCTCTCTCTCTCTCGCTCTCTCTTTCTCTCTCTCTCGCCTCTCTCTAGCCATATCTCTAGGACTCCATGAGGCTCAACCTCGCTAACGAGAGAGAAAGGAGATAGACAAAAAGAAAGAAAAATGGAGAGAAACAGAGAAAGAGAGGGAGAGAGAGGGATAGAAAGAGAGAGAGGGAGAGAGAGAGAGAGAGAGAAAGTGAGAGAGAGAGAAAGAGAGAGAGGGCGGAAGTGATAGAGAGCGAGAGCGAGATAGAGACACATAAATTGAGAGATCAAGATATATTTTAGCACCGACCTCTGCAATGTCGAAGAACCAAAAGTCGACCCCGACGGTGCTTCCTATAAGTTCACCTGGAGGTCGAAGCCAATTCCATTAATCGTCAGAGCACCTATCGACTGTTACGAGGTATCTATTGCGCATTAATGGCAAAATACTCACGATGTTTCAGGCTAGTATCACCGGTGCTAGCCCGAACGAAACTAGAAACTACAACACAACCAGGCGGGCGACGTCCACTTGTCAATTTTACGCGACCGGCAGGGTATGTTTCTCCCCGAGCTATTGCTTTGCTTAGGCTCCAGCTCATGCTCGTGCTCAGGCTCAGAATCGGTACATTTCATTTCAGCCGCAAGCCTCAGATTCTATCGGCGAACCTCTGGCGCTAAGCCAAGTCAGCGGCGAGTTGAATCGAGTCTACGGTAGTGGCGGGATCCTGTCGATCGAGGATTTGGAGACTGACCTCAACTTTCCGTAATTTAGCGTAGAAAGATAAGAATACCGCATTTTATTAAGGTTCTACAACGGCGGGGTATACTTGGTGCAGGGGTCCTTTTCTTATGCTACGCTGACGCTGAATTGTGATTGGGTGAGTTTAAGAATAGTCTTTTCGATATCTGCTCTCTCTATCTCTCTCTCTTTCTCTCCCTCTCAGCTTATTTTTAAAGTCCAGCCTCTCTGCAATCGTGTCAACATCTCGGAAATGCCCCCATCAACCGTCAGCTGCCATGCAGGAACGATTGGCGGATGGAATGGGGGTATGAGTTGTATATTTATTCACTACAACATGACATATGGAAAAGAAAAGGGGGAGAGAGAGAGAGAGAGAGAGAGAGAGAGAGAGAGAGCAGGGCATCGAAAAATCGGATTCTTCAGTTCTTCATCCAAAGTCTGACCAACAGTGGTGCGCAAAGCGAGATTAGCACGGAGGTGCCTGAAAGTCTCTGGGTTTCAAAGGCCAGAAGGTATTGGGGAAACTGGCTATGGTAGCCCTTAAAAGTTTACCCGTGGCACTGCACCCAAACGATTGATAGATGCCGGCTTTTGGGGTTGTGTCGTCGCAATCATCTCCGGTTTGTTGCATGAAACTTTTCCTGAAAACCGGAAGCCAATCTTAGAAGGGAAATATTGAATGCTTAGGCTTAGTCTTCGGCTCGGATAGGCGAAAAAATCTGCTTTGCGTCGGCTGCGTTAGGCTTGCGCCTAAGCCCCGGCCTAGCTTACAGGCTTAAGAGAGACTAGGAATGCAGAGTCACATACCCCAAGACGACGGCAACCAGCAACAAAATCAGAAAAGCTGTGGACTGCATCGTGACTTGACCGGATCTGCGGAAATTTCCGGACTTTCCTAGACCCCGGGACACTTTTTATATCGCGCTTGATCTGAATTTTATGGTGAGGCCAAAAACGTCAGAGGACGATCAAAAAGGACGCAAAACATTTGGATTGAGTGTTTGTTCTATGGACGACGGTGCCGGGATCATAAAAAAGTGGCCAATAACGCGTCCGGGCTGGTCCGAAAGTACGGATCCCCCGTAGTGAGTTCGAGGCTCGTAGCGCGGCAGAGCATCTTCAGGTATGGATTAGACTTTAACAAAAATGTAGGGTGGCTGGGATAGGACCGGCATTGGCTTAAAGTTAGGCAAAGTCCAATTCTATCTAATAAATTTGAGCATTTCGTGGAAAAACCGGTGGAAATGTTGCACTTTCTCTTTTTTCTCTCTCTCTCTCTCTCTCTCTCTCTCTCTCTCCTCTCATACACACTCTTCTCTCTCTAACGCATTTTTCTCTGTATATCTCTATTTCTCTCTCCTTCTCTCTTGGTCTCTCTTGGTTTCTCTGTCTCTTTGTCTCTATGCCTTCTCACTCTCTCGCTCTCTCTCGTTATCTCGCCATATATTGCTCGATTCTCCGTAATGTGCGTCGAAAACCTTTCTCATTGTTTTTATTTATTAGTGCGCAACAGTTATGGGTCAAATCGTAATCACATACAGGGTGGCCCAAAAAAAAACCCCCCCTACCTAGCGGTCCGCAGTCAAGTCCGATTTTTATGATTTAACTACCCATCGATAGCTCTCGAAAAGGCGAGAAAACAAGCGGGTCTCGTTTTCTAAGATTTAAACTAATCCCATCGATATTTAATGTTTTTCTAAAAAACTGGTACTTTTTCAACAGGAATTTCGCAATTAGCATGCAGATCCTGCACAAATTAGCAGTTTTCAGGGTTTTTGGACGTAAAATTAGCGAATAAAAATGCATAATCAAGAAAATGAACCCTCCTTGTTTTCTCGCCTTTTCGAGAGCTTTCGATAGATACCTAAATCGTAAAAATCGGAATCGACTGCGGACCGCTAGGTAGGGGGGTTTTTTTTGGGACACCCTGTAGTAGAGGAAAAAGAAATTACACAATGCAATTCAATTCCTCATCCATAGCTTGACCAGCGCAAATGTGCAGAGGGATAGCAGAATGGAGGTGCCTGAAATTTACTTTTCTCTTTCATTTATTATTTACTTTTTATGCCTAAAATAACTGCGTACAAATACCGAAAAGAAGCTTACAATTAACTTAATATTCCGGCAAACTCATGGCCGATGGCATTTTGTGCTATTTTTCCCGAAAAAATACGCTCCAGCAACCGACCCGTGGCACTGCAGTCTTCCTGTTTGACATGAATACCGTTATTATCAGTGATATTCACCCAGCATTTGCCTCCCGGATGTATGATCACGTCCCTGAAGGAATTTACATCATTTCGAAGTTTTTCAACGTCATGGTTTTTATTTGTTGGTGCTAATTGAAGCTCGGTAATTTTTGGATTGAGCCTGTGCCTAAGCCTAAGAATGAGCCTACGCCTAAAACTCAACGATGAAGCCCATGCTCGGCATAAGGCTTACCCCACAGCAACAGCGACTAGCAGCATAATGAAAAAGGCCGTGATTTGCATCTTAAAATGGTCGCTTTGTAGAGCAAAAAGGGCTTTCCCCCCGTGGTATCTTCGCGTTTTATACATGCTAGAAAAGATAATGTTTCACGACGTCCATGGAGGACGAGTGAAAAAGTGTTTGCTCAACTGGAGAGATCATAAAATCGCCGATACGGCGAGTTCAGGGTGTTCAGAAAGTCCGGATTTCGCGCTTTATCTCCACCGCTGCCTCATTCGATCTCTCTGACTCTCGCTCTCCATCTCTCTCTCTCTCCAGCTCTCCCTCGCTCTCTCTCTCTATGGTCTTTACCTCTTTGGTATGGCATACTTTTTAGTAACAGAAAACACTTGCACTGGTCATCTGTGTTTCTTCAGCGAAGCTCGAGTAAGTTAGCGTTAGCGGTAGCGTGACCACTTTTTAGCACAGAGCTGCGGTGGCGTCGGTACAATACAGGGGATGTTTATGGCAAGACGATAGGAAGGCGATTGGAAGGATTGAGGTAAGAGAGAGAGAGAGAGGGGGGAGAGAGAGAATAGAGAGAGAGGGACAGATATTTCCAGGTCGGCGTGTACACAATGGCTTGGCGTACCCTGTACTGCACAGAGGATTACTGTAATTTTAATGTGACCTCAGCTGAAGAATCCGTCAATGCGTATATTCCGGTTCTCCCTAAGTTCAAGCCATATTCTGAAGCGATTAAGAGTCGGCAAAAAGTAGGAAATTCGGGCTTTCACCTAGAATTCACAAGTTTAGGCCGGAAAGACAATAAAATCCAACGTCACTGATGAAATTATTTGGGAAGTTTCGAATGTTACTTTGCCTCCAGTGGTCGTTATTGATGTTGGTGCGGGCATCGGTGATGGTGGCGCGGTCTTGATTGGAGGAGGGGTTGGGGTAAGTTGAAAATTATCATTATCCAGACAGCGAGAGGGAGGAAGTGAGAGAAAGAGAGACTGGGAGGGAAGGTGCGAGAGATGATGAAAAAGGAAGCCTGGGTTTAGGTTACGTAAATAGTATTTACGATAGTTACGGTACTATCGTAAAAATTCTCAATTTCAGTCCATCGACCCGACGGCAATACCACCGAACGATATACGGCATCACGATTCCGGGCGTTCCACCGGGCTCCGGAGGGAAAATTGGAACAAAAACGACTGTAACAATTCTGTTGTCGATTCTTCTATATTTTCTTAAATGAATTATTAATATTTATTTTGGAGAAA
Organism: Mesorhabditis spiculigera; assembly: GCA_958295435.1. Lineage (NCBI taxonomy): Eukaryota > Metazoa > Nematoda > Chromadorea > Rhabditida > Rhabditidae > Mesorhabditis > Mesorhabditis spiculigera. Next base: position 4,065,436 of record CATQJA010002709.1, on the reverse strand, counting down.
ATGCGGTTTTCATTGTTTTTTTTCTTTTGTAGGGACGAGAGCAAGACAGCGAGTGAGAAAGAACGGGAGACCGAGGGATAGAGAGTGAGAGAAGGGGAGAGACAGAGAGAGAGGGAGAGCGAGAGAGAGAGAGGGCGAGGGGGAGAGAGAGAGAGATAGAGAGAGAGATAGATAGACAGAAAAGGCGAGAGCAAGGGCGAGAGGGACAAATAAAGTGAGAAAAAGGGAAAGGAAACGAGAGAACTGATTCAAGGTACGACTCAGCAGGCTTATTTCGCATAAAAATTAGCATAAATTGGCATAATAATCAGGGGATCTGGTTTTACTATTAAACGCCTCCATTCTGTCTTTTCCCCCCTATCACCCGGCTTTACATTCGATGCTGCGCCTCCTGGGGCTCGTCCTCAGCTCCTCGCTATGGTCATCAACATCCGCTGCTGATCTGCCCGTAAATGCTGAAACTTCTAGCAATTTACATCCCAATTCCAGTACTGCGCATTCAAGCAGGAGCCGCCCGGGTGCAAGCTGCAGTTCCTGTGCAAGAACAGGTATTGTCGTCCCCTCCCAACGATTTCAAAGTGTTCAGTATTGATAGCAACTGCGTCAAGGAGTGCAACTACACCGGATTCGGGGCCAACTACGCCGACTGCATCTTTCTCGACATGGCCATGACACATCAGGGCGTGGTGAAGGCTTTCTACGCGTACAGAGATGGGGTGAGAGAGAGAGAAAGAGAGAGAGAGAGAGAGATAGAGAGAGAAAGAGAGAGAGAAATGACGCTTCAGAAGGCACCTTACGGCACCCCGATGAGCCGCGCGGATAACCTGGCGATGAGAAGAGGGTTCCATGACTTTGAGCACAGGGTGTACCCAAAATGCGTCCAGGCCGACCACTTGATGACGGTTTGTTCAGATGAACAAGTCTACGCCTAAGCCTAAGCCTAAGCCTCTCTAAGCCTATGCCTAAGTCTATCCGAAGCCTAACCCGAACCTAGACCACGCTTTTCTAGCGTCGCCAACGCCTCTACGTGAAAACGGACATGCTGCTGAACTGCAAGACAAACCCCTTCTATCTCCGCTACCCGATCCCGGAGATGATGGTCATCCCCGACGAGTGCACCCCTGAGCACGACCTCGAAAAAGTACGAACTTGCCCGCTCGTTGGCCATCTTTTTCGGGCTTTATTTGTCTTTCGATCGATCCCCCTCTCTCTCTCTCTCTCTCTCTCTCTTTCTCCGTCTTTCTATCTATCTCTTTATCCCTCCTTTTCAGATCCTCTGCACCCGATACGTCCCCCCGCTTGAGACCCAGAACTTTTGTAGTTTTTCGAATTCATTCATATTCTCGGTACTTCCAGTGAACCTCCTCGAACTCGTCGGCGGCGCTGCGCTCACCGGCCTCATCGTCGGCATCGTTGTTGCTTTCATCGTCAAACGGACACGCGCCTACTACTGGCGCCTGGAGCAGTGTGTGCTGTCATGGCCCCTTTAACTTCCACTCCAGCTCACCCGCCAAGCCCGGAAAGTCCGTGCTGTACTCGGAGCAACCCGCCAGCGCTGCCGCCTCGACAACCAGTAACGCGGAGAGGAGTGCCGCCGACACGAGCACGTTCACCCCGGCTAACACGCCGGACCCGGTAAGACTCTTTGCTGGTTCGATACAGCTATATCCTCAAGAATCTCTGCTAATCACCCTTCTAGGCAAAAACCGTCGACGATGTGTCCGTCGACACCGTGGAGGCCGCGGAGCCCAAGACGAAAAGTGACAGGGAGGGGCCGGCTCCCCCGGAAGCAGCCAACGCGGTACTCTTTGATACCTTTACGACGCCTTTAACGCAGCGGCTAAAATCCCCCCAGCCATTCCGTCCGCGTCCCTTTAAATCATCGTCTCTTTTCTAGACGGGCCAGCCCGCCAACAAGAAGGCGGCCAAACGGCGCTCGGACCCTAAGGTCGGCTCGAAGAATGAGAAGAGGAAGAAAAAGTCGTGCCCCACCGAAAACACGCCGCCAAAGCCGAGGGCTCGACTTGGCAACCGGGCCGACGTGTTGGCCGCACAGGCTGGGATAGAACTCTCTAACGATCAGGCTTTCTCGCTCCCTTTCTCTCTCTCCCCCTCTTCCTCTCTCGCACACTCGTCCTCTATCGCTCTCCCTCTGTCTGTTTCTATTGCTCTGTTAGTCTCTGTCGCTCTCGCCATGTCCCTTCAACTTCGCTGTGCCGCTCTCTCTCCGCTTTCTGTATGATTATTGGACTCTCGTTCTCACTTCTACCAATCTCTCTCTCTCTCTCTCTCTCTCTCTCTCTCCTCGCTCTATCTCTCTGATTCGCTCTTTCTTTCTCTCTCTCTCTCTCTCTCTCTCTCTCTCTCTCTCTCCCACACTTTGGATTTTTTTGAAAAATTATGGACGACGTCCCGAAAATACACCGTCCGGAAGTCTTCTTGGTTTTGGTTCGTTAGCGGGGGGATCTATCCCTGGCGGCTGCTAATAGCCCCCCGCTAATGAACCAGTACCAACTTTTTTCTTGATCTGTTTTTCGGGACGGTGTCCATCTAGCTTCTATCCGTATCACATCTCCACACTATTTTCCTTTTCCAGGAACGTGTCCTAGACGAAGTGCCATCGGACCACAGCAAAGAAGAGTCGAAGAGTCGAGCTGAGTAGTACCGAGTGCCGGCTGGATGCTCCGGCGACAAGCTACAACCACAAGTCCAACCACATTCCAGCAAAAAGACTATGAAATCGCCAAATCTCACATTATTTTTGCATGGCTATGCCGGATGTGAATAAAGAGCTTTGCGAGAATCGGAGAGGGAAAGAGAGACATAGAGAGAGAGAGAAAGAGAGTGATAGAGGGAGAGAGAAAAAAGAAAAAGAGCAATAGAACTCGAAGATTAGCTGGCGGCTCATGCGGCCTTTCCGGGAAACGAGAAAAAAAAGTGAACACTTCGAAAAAGCCTAGCACCTACACCAGGGACGAACAAACTTTAAAAAATTCCTTCATCTTTTATCGTGCTAAAACCTTCATGGAGGTTAAATAAACACAAAAAAGGAAAAGTTTGTCGTGGCACGAGAATGCAAAGAGGAACGTTAAGACCAAAAAACAAAAATTAAAAATCGTGAGCAGGTCCCACCCCCGTTAGATTCCCCAGAGGCCGCGCACTTCGCCACTAGGCCACCAGATGGAGGGGCTTATGAAGGCAGGTCAAAAACTTTAAAGCCCTGCAACTTTGTTGTATTACAGTATCCGTAGGTAAAAGTTACTTCAATCGATTCGTCTCGTCGAGATCTACAAAAAGAGCGAACTTGCAACAAGAAATTCGATGAGTGAAGACTGCTCCCTAGTAAGCGGCAGCGAATTTATCCACAAGATTCGAATTTTTAATTTTTTTTTTTTTTTAAAAAATTTTTTTTAAAAAAAAAAAAAAAAACCCCCGAAAAATTTTTTTTTAAAAAAAAAAATTCCCCCCTTCTTTTTTTTTTTTTTTTACTTTTTTGGACCCCCGCCCCCTCCTCGTCATGACAAACAATTGAGCGGTATTTTAACATGCAAATTTTGGCTTGATTTTAACGAATTAATCAATGGCATGGCGCCCCATTGGATCGACAGCATATGCAAAGACATCGATAGGTCTTGAGGGGTGCGTCAAGAGGAATTGCACGTTGCCCTTGTTTTCCAGGACTGATTGGGCGTGCTCTTCGATGAGTTGGTGCCTGAAAATGTTCAAACTTGACTTTACGAAGAGGCAAACTTGCTGAGATCATTGAGGAAAGTGCTCTTGGGTGAGGAAGGTTGGCCTAAATAGATGCACCCTGAGCAAACTAGCAGAGATTTTTGAAGAATAAACGATTTAGGCTAAGGCAAGCTAGCAGATTTCCTTGAGGAACGAGATTCGATGCCGGCAAGCTAGCAAAGCTTCTTGAGGAAAAAAGGTCAACCTAAGACAAACTAGCAGATATCCTTACGGAACCGAGACCAGACAAAGGCAAGCCAGCAGAGCTTCTTGAGGGGCGCAGGCTGATGTTGGTAAGCTAGCAGCGTTTCTTAAGCAAAAAAGACTAGACAAAGGCAATCTAGCAGAGTTCCTTTGGGAACCAAACCCAGGTTAGAGGCAAACGAGAAGTGATCCTTGATAAATTTAACTCCAAACCTGGCCATTATCGCCCGCATATCCCAGTGGCTGAACGGCGGCAGCCGCGGGTTGTCGAGCAGCACAAACGCGGTCTCCATAAAGTACGAGAAGAACGTGTTCAACTGCTCGGATTCGGATTTCTAGGACGCGGGCTGATTACCGTAACCCTCGCTTACCTTGGCAATCTGGTTATGCTTTGGTTGGAAAGCTCGGCGGCAATATTCCAGGAGGTCGGACTGGTCGAAAGCCCGGGGAAAGGAGGCGAGGAACGGGTCGTAGAGGAGTTCTGGAAAGTTGGGTTTAGTTACCTAGTTGGAGATAAATTGATATCTTGGAGCTATGGGAGCTGGGAGCAAGGAGCTACAACTTATTTCTCAGTCCTCTTAACGTACCTGAGGTATCGCGACGTTCCCGGTCTCTTAATAGAGCTTCTCCGAGCCGTCTACGGTAGAAGAACGTCAGCCGGGCGAACTGTGGGGGTAGGAGCAGGACGTCGGGAAGGGAGCTGAAAGGTATAGGTATGCTCCCAGTCTCTCTCGAAGCCTACGCCTACGCCTAAGCAAAGTCAATTTCCTTACTCCACATACGGCACCAAGTCCATTGGCACGTCGGTGACCCTGAAGACGATTTGACTCCCCGTACGGATCCCTGAAAATTGAGGTTGAAAAACTACAGTAATCCTCGCACCTGGCCCGTTCCGGTTGAAAACATTCTCACGGAGCATTATTTCTGTATAGGTGCTAAAAAAGAAGATATAAAAATTTACCAATAGTCAATTACCGATTAGCCAATCTGGTGCCATTAACTTGGTTGTAGATGAGGGGCACTTTGGCGACGCCGACAGATATCTCTTCGGGGTGGCCTGTTGACTGAAAAGGTAGAAATAAGAGTGAAAGAGAGAGAGAGAGAGAGAGAGAGAGAGAGAGAGAGGGAGAGAGAGGGAAAGAGAGAGTGAGCAAGAGAGAGAGAGAGAGAGCGAGAGCGAGAACTCCTACCTCATTGTCCTCAATTATCGAAGCCTCAATCAACAGTGCAACCTCTGGAGATTTATAATTCGAACGAACGATCACGTCCGAGAAATGGAAAATATCGTGAGAGCCGTCTTGCTGCAAATATCGTTAAAAATATGGATTTAGAACCAAAAATCTTAAAAAAAAGGTAAAGGGCAACTCACCCGATTCGAGAAAGTCCAAGTCCCATTTTTGTTGCTCGCCATGATGGTGTGAACGTTGCTTACCTAGAAAAAGATGTCCTGCACATCTCTCTCTCTCTCTCTCTCTCTCTCTCTCTCTCTATCGCTCTCCGCTTACAATCTGCCTGCCCGTCGTCTTCGACAAGTCGATGAGGGCGATCCGGACGAGATGAGCTTTTGAAGGACGTTTCTCCATTCCATCTATACGAACGAGTCGCACCAGCTTGACGACGGATACCTCACGTTTTTGGAGCTGGAGATGGAATTTGGTTCTCTCCTATCTCCCTATCACTCTCTCTCCCTCTCTCTTTCATCGCGCTCTCTCTATCATTCCTCTCTCTCTCCCTCTTTCTCTTTCTCTCTCTCTCTCTCTCTCTCTCTCTCTCACCTTATCCGCCTCAAAATTCCAATAGATGTCGTGAAAAGCGAGGTTGGAGCGGCTGAGTCGAGGCGCTAAGTGGCAGCTGCCTGTCAGGTGAACGTCTTGGGCAAGTGCTTCGCCCAGACAGCTCGGCTTGCCAGGAGCGGGCTTAAAGATGCTCATTAGTGGAAGAGCCAGAGAGAGAGAGAGAGAGAGAGAGAGAGAGAGATGGGGAAAGATATGCAGAGAGAGACCATAAAAAACCTACGATCTGAATTTTTGGTACACCGACAGGCCGCACTGGTTGACGTTGCGGCACTGGATCAGGTTCGGGCGGTGGATTTAGCTGCAAAAATAATTAAATAAGGAAATCTAGAGAATTTTTCGCTTTTTTTTTTACGCCAAAAAAAATCTGTGCTTAAATTTTTACGGAATTTGATTTATGATTTTGCTAAATCACAAAAACTCACATTTCGCACCGCTAAATGCTCACTAGGCCCGACATCCGTCGGATCGAAATGTTTTAGGAAGGTCTTCGGAACATTCCCAACAAAGCCAAGGGTATTAACGGCTTTCCACCAGCCATCAGCCCTAAAAATGGCTAGATTCAGGCGCCGCCTCCCTACCGTAACTCCAGAATCTTCAACAGATCGCCCTTTTTGATCGCCAAATCTCCTTCTTCATCGCCGGTCCAGTCAGCCAAGGCCTAAATAAAATGCATTTTTGTATATTTGGATCAATTTCCAAATTCAAATCTTCCAATTTTTTTAGTTTTTAATAATTAAAAAATAGATAATAATGAAATTACAATAAATCGGTTGTGGTCGACGGTCGTGTCGCTTCTGGAGGCGATCGTGGCTAGAGTTGTAGTGGCCGGAGGAGCTAGAAAAGAATAGTCTCTCTCTCTCTCTCTCTCTCTCTCTCTCTCCCTCTCTCTCTCTCTCCTACCTGGTGTCCCTTGTACCACCCCGGAATCGGCGCTCGACCTATCGCTGTCCTCCTCGCTCATCACTTGGCTGAGGGTCCGGTTTTGGAGTTGAGCTAAAAATAGGTGTTTACGAAAATTTACTGTATTAAATCTAATGTATTTGGAATAGCGGACGGACTACCTGTCGTCCTCTGAACTTGAGCTCCAGGCTGAGTTGGTTGCGGAACAGCAGCCTCCGGTTCGGTATCTACCTCGTTTTCTACCATTTCCTCTGAGGTTGAGCTCTAAAACGAGCTTCCTTAAGTGTCTTTGCTAGTTAGCCTCGGGGAGGTGTAATTGAAAGACTATTTCCCAAGGATTCTCAGCTAGCTTGCCCAGCTCGAGCTCCAGCTCGTGCTCAAAAGGAATTCTTGCCAACTTAGGGTCGTGAAAAAAGGCGCACGAGAAATTAGAGCCTAAAAGCCACCCACCTCATTATCATACATTATACTAGCCCTTCTTCTAGCGGCCAGCATCTTGTCGGGGTTGGTGTTGTTGTTTTGGTTGTTGTTGATCACCGGACTTGGGGATAGGCTAAATTTTCATCATTTTTTCGCTTTCAGTTACCTTTAAAAGATTATCTGCAAATTTTTACCGACCACGACTTACCGGTATTCTTCTGGAACTTTTTGCTCGACCGTCGCATCCGCTTGCCCTGACAAGACGTCGATTTTGGCCTGAAAAATTTGGCTTAAAAACCTGAAGCTGTCAGACAAGCTACAAGCAAGCTAAAGAAGCTCAATAAGCGTAAATATCTGTTTAATGGCCCTGAAGGAGATGTACCTGAAGCTGAGAGATTCGCTCCAACACACGTTCCTTCGCTACGATATATCCAAAATCGACCTTCCGAATCGCTTCTACCTTTTGGCGATGCGCGTCAAGCTGTTTTCTGAAGGGTTTAGCTAGAGAGAGAGAGAGAGAGAGAGAGAGAGGGAGATAGATGCGAAAAGCTACTTACCCCAATTCAGCAGCTCTCTTTTTTATTGGCGTTCTAGGGCGGCCGCCAGATGCCGCTTCCGCTTCAAGCTTGGCAACCTGAATTAAATTGATACCGAATTCTAAACCCCATCCGAATCGCAAAAAACTCAGGCATAAACCTAAGCCTAAGCTTAAGCCAAAACTAAGCCTAAGCCAAGGCCTAACCCGAAGCCTAACCTAAGCCTAAGCCTGACGGTAAAATGACACTTTTTAAAGCTGGTTTCTAGTCCCGATTTCCAGTTAAATTTAAGCTTAACAATCCAATAATCAAAAATTGTATCAAGATCCCACCTGGGTAGCAAACTGGGCGGTCCTCTTGTGGAAGTCGTCGAGAGACAGGATGCGGCCATAGGGGGGCATTCAAAGGGCTGCCGGAGACGGCAAGAGAAAAAGAGGATTTCCACTCTGTTTCTCTCCCTCTCCGCGCACCTTTGTGAAATCGAGGGTGAGGGTGTCGTCATGGAGACGCCCCCTAGCGGCTGCTCGCGCCCCGCGCGCGATTCCACTACTTCGGCCACCTGGCCCCTAGACAGTGGATGGCTAATTGGTGGTTGACACGGGATTATAGGCAATATTGGGCGTTGGGTTGCTGATTGCGATAGGAAAATTTAATACGAAGATATTTAATATCCTTTGCTCTTTTATTTGCAGTGTTATAAATTAAACTATGCCAAGCCAAGGCCTTCAATGATAAAAAATTTATAAACATTTTTCAAAAAAAAGGCGCACGCAGATTATACAAAAATTTGATAATGACAAATCTGGTCCAGTTAAGCTCGAGGAGTGGGAGAGAGAGAGCAATAATTTCACATATTATTTCCTATTCTTGTGATGCTCCAACATATCCTCCAGCATCGCCTTCACCTTTTCTGAGCAGACTGCCCGGTTCTTTTCTCGGGCCTTGGGGTCTGGGATCTAAAAATCATTGTCATAGCTTTTTGAATTTTTCCCGGCAAGGCAAGAACTTGTTCTGACATACCTTTGTCGCCACATAATTTGCTATCGGTCCAAACATGGCGATATTGACGAGGGCGTTGAACGGGTAGACCGAGTAGTAGTTGGATTTTAGCTAAATACACTTTTCGTCATGAAAGAACAATTATTACGCAGCGATATGGAGAGAGAAAGAGAGCGAGAGAGAGAGAGAGAGAGAGAGAGAGAGAGAGTCGTACCTTTTCCAGCGTGAATGGCATCTCCCTATCGTGCCCTAACGCCTCTCGGAAAGCGGCGTAGTACTTTTCCATCAGATCTTTCTCGCTAAAACGAACTTGGCGGGTGAGCAGCTTCAAGATACTGTTTTCTTCGATCCGCTCCTGACATGATTGTGATGAAAAATCGAGCCAGATCGCCGCCAGGTGCCGAGAGGTGAATTAACTATAAAGGATAGATTTCCGTCTCTTTAGCTGTTTCTCTCTCTCCCTCCCTCTCTCCCTCTCTCTCTCTCTCTCTCTTTCTCTCTCTCTCTCTCTCTCTCTCGTTACCTGAAAATCGATCAGCGCCTTCAAATCCTCGCCAGCAGTGTTCCACAAAATATTCGCGGACCACATATCACCGTGCGCCAATAGGGGCTTGATTCCTAAATACTCCTATGCAAAACTGTTTAATGTACACATTAACTGGGTGCTTTTTAAGGAATCTATTTGAATTATAACGTTTTCCACCACACCCCATCGTTCCGGTTCCGTGTCCAGCCTCTCCAAGTCATACACCTCGTCCTTCACGGCCAGTGCTTCATCGATAAGTTCTTGCAGCTCCGGGTAAGGCTCCTCCAGCGATTTGAACATGTCGATCAGGTTCTGTACGTATGTAAATAACTCTTCGAATGAAAAAAATAGATAGTACTTTGCGTTTTGCTGCAAAAACTCACCTTGCTCTCCATCATCTCCGCATACACCTTTCGGTAGTTGTTCTCCTCAAAGCACTTCAACTTCAAGAACTCGTCGGTGTACGTGTGGGCCTGTAGGCGAGCCCAGGCTTTGAGGGCCTGAAAAGGTCATAGGGACCCGGAATTCATGTTCAAAGAGGCTGGAAACTGCCAGAAATTACCTCACAATGGTGCTCCGGTTCTCTCTCTCTCTCCCTCTCTCTCCCTCTTACCTGCTCCGCCTTCTCCGGCGCTACGCAATCCGTCAAATTTTTCGTTAACGCCCTGTCCAAATATTCCATCAGCATGAACCCGTAGACGTCGTCGTCACCGGCAAATTCTCGGTGTCCGTAAATCTGGGGTACGGTAGAAAGGGTAGTCTTTAGCCTGTGTTACCTCAGGGATATGAAGCTCCTTTGCAGGCACTCCGGCCCCTTTCAAGTAGTCGTAGAATTCGCACTCGGCGTTGTGAATCTGAAAGGCAAGACAGTAATAGAGCGAGAGAGAGAGAAAGAGAGAGAGAGAGAGAGAGAGAGAGAGAGAGAGAGAGAGCTAGATAGAGAGATGACCGACTACCATTCTTGCCTAACCTACCGTCTTCACATACACTTGCCACTTTGCCAAGAATCGCGCCTCGTCCTCGGCCGTATGCTCCTTCATCGACCTGGCCATTTCCCGGCACTTGACGCATGTCGGCATTTTGAGAATAAACTCAAAATTTGGGCTGCGGTGTTGGGATTAAGCTAACTTATACCTTTTCTGGCAGACGGTCAGCATCTTCCGTCCACTTTGGCTCGATGAGACCGATGATGGAGATGAAACCCTAAAATTCGAGTGTTAGCGTTCCGGCTCAAGCTCGAGCCAACAATAAGCTGAGGCCACAATAAGCTGAGGCCAGGGATCATCCTAGCCGCAGGTATAAGCCGAACGAAGCTTAAATCTAAGCCTATGCAAAGCCTGAACCTAGCCCGCCTACCTTGCCTTCCGAAATATACGTCGCCGTCCAGTCATCTCCAAAACGGGCCTTTGTGTTGAAATTCTGAAGTCTTTCTAGTGATCCAAATTTTCTTGAATTACATGTTGTAATGCTTCTTCCACCAGCTCGCGGGTTACATGTGTTTTTAGGATGCCTGTTCCCTCTTCGGTAAGTGAGAGCATTCTAAAAATCGTTTATCGAGAAGCGAGAGAAAGAGAGAGAGAGAGAGGGAGGGAGAGAGGGAGAGAGAGACATCTAGAGTAACCAAGAATCTATCAAACGGCAGCCCATCAATATATATCAAGAATTTGGTGATGCGCCATAGTCTTATCACGGGGTCGGCGCGACCTCGTCACAAGATCAAATGTTACGCGCGCAGCAGCAAAAAGCGTTGCTTAATCGGGCAACCAGGCAACTATGGGGTCATTTTTCGTTCGGACTTCTAGCCTTTCACTTTTCTCAGGAAATCACAAAAACATGATTTTTTATCGTGATTCAATAGATTTTTGATTTCTGGGAAATTATGAATGCCGATTAAAATTTCATAAAAACATTTAAATTTCACAAGGATCAGAAAGGAAAACTGGTTGCGGCCAGCCAAAAATCTTCCGCCAGGAACACGTAAGCGCCTGACATGTAAGGATGAGTTGGAGCCTCCAACTTGGAGGTTGAAAATTGGACCCACGTGGAGCTTGAAAGGGAAATGGTCAGCGAAAAGAGCGCAACGGTCGGTTAGTCGGGGTCCATTTATTCCCTCTTTCCCCCAAGGGCGGCGATTGCACAACACCCGGCTCCCGTTGGTCAATCGGGACACACGAGGTAACCGCCGAATTAGCGAATAAATGCTTTGAACTTGTCGAAGACAGGTTAAATTTCAATATCCGTGCTACAGTAATCTAGATCCGTGATAAGCCGCCACCAGGAACCGAAAGGGCAAAACTCGCAACGTGATGACCGGACACCCGGTGAGTTATTAGTCAGCGGTGAGTAAACATTAGGCCGACTAGAGAGCTTGTTTGGGATCATTGACCGACGGCTCGCGGTGGCTAGGTAGAAAATTAACTTAGAAACACGTTTTAAATATCAAGCACTGTGCTCTGCCTTTAAATATGAAACGAAAACATACTAAACTCATTCGACACTGCCGCTTCGAGTTAAGTTATATACTTCAACCGATAAATTAAACTTTTCTGAATAGTAGGGATCCATACAAATCGATTTTCAGCAATCGATCTATCGCACGGGGCTATAAATAAAAATGACAGCACACTCTGCTTTTGGGCAATTATCGCCGCGATCTGGTTGGCTGGGGCTGGACCCGGGAAACGAGTATGAAAAGCTTGGTGTACAGGGTCGACTGAAACCCACGTACTTTAAATTTAGATTCTGCTTTGACAGTTGTTTGTCTAAATCAGGAATAGTGCGCATTGAGGGCGGCCCGTTCTGAGGGAGTGATAAGCCCATTAGGGCGCCTGATTGCTCGCTTATCCGAGTCAAGAGGGCAGCAAAAGGGCACCGGGGGTTTGAGGCGCTAGACTTTAGAGGGCAAAGTTGTTTAGGGATTTTAGTGGCTGAAATGCGGAAACGGCTGGATTTAATAGGTCGAGAATAGGTTTAGAAAAAGCTCAGAAAAAATAGGTTTACCAAGAGACAACCCCACAAAAAATCCTAGCAACTACACCAGCGCCTCTCAGGTGTCGTGCAAAACCTTTTCGAGCACTATTTCTGGCGCTCTTTCAGATGCATAGATCAAAACGATTTCGCACGGTTGTATTCTCGCCAAATCAGCATTGGAAGGTACAGCCAATGGGGGGAGGGCGGGGGAGGCCTAGTTGCAACTTCAAAAAATCGTGGCGATCACATCCGCGATGTTACCGCCAAGCCAGTTAGCACGTCGGAATTAGCATTTTAAGCCGGTCCGAATGAATCCGGAGCAAAATCCTCGAGCTTGATTGGCTGAAGCATTTTCAACCACGTGGTCCCCTTGCCCAAAACGGCAAAAATGAACCTCAAAATGGTAGCAATCACACCAGGCCCTCCCAAGTCTCGTACGAAACTTTTTCCGGCATTTTTTTGGTGCTCTTTCAGATGCAATTTGAATTCTGTGTTGAAAATGCCCGATCGGTGCCTGGCCTGGAGGTGCGGGGCACGGCCGAGGAGGGTGAGGACGTCCATAGTTGCCACTTTTAAAAATTGTAGCGACCACATACGCGACATTACAACTATGCCAGTTAGCACATCGGAATCGGCGTTTCAAGGCGGTTCGAATGAGTCCCGAGCGAAATTCTGACGAGGAATGGCTGACACGTAGAGATTATTTTCTTCTCCGGATCCGAGTAACCCAGCATTTTTTTAAAATATGGGATTTGTGCAGAATTACAAGCTTTATCGATAAAAAAAACAAAATAAATTGAAAAATGAGCGATGCCAAAGCTCAAGACTCCAGGAACGTCCTAAATACGACAGCTTGTTCACCAATTTCGTGTCAAAAACTCCTAAGCAAATCCACCTTCCCGCCCCTTGAAAAGCAAGCCCTCGAATAGCATATGATTCCACAAGGATCCCCTCGACGGTCGGCTCATATGGGCTGACGCTGGCATGGGATCGTGGACAAATTGGGCTCGGCTCGACCAGTTCTACCTACCATGCACCCCCAAGGGCAAATTGGCTCGCAGCCAATACACCCCGTCAGTCAGTCAACCCTCAACCCAGAGCCGCCCCCGCTTTTTCCAGAACCTAGGACTAACCTTAAGCCTAATCCTAAGCCTAAGACTAAGCCTCAGTCTAAGGCTAAGCCTATGCCTAAGCCGAAGCCTAACTCTAAGCAAATGCCTAAGTAACAAAGCCAGTTTCAGTCAACCCTCAACCCAGACCGCCCCCGCTCCACTAGAGCAGTTGGATTAAAGCTTTTTAGGCAGTGTTTGTAGATTAAATATTTGCAAAAAGCGATGATTTTTTTTAAATAGGGAATCTGCAAATTTAAAATATACTGAAAATTCTGAAATATTTTAGCAAATTTTTGCCTCTAAATTCGAAAATTCGGGTTTATAAATTTTTTGATTGAAAAATCTCAGGAATCGAAGTTCTTGACGTTAAAAAAATAGCAAACAAATACTCAAATTTTCAGTTTTCGTTAAAATATGCAAATTTTAATCACTTAGTGACCCTGATAGTAAGGATTTATTTATCACGTTTTTATTGAGTATCCATATTAGTTCGTGGCCTTTTACAGAATGTTTTAAAGAAAATTCGAACTTATTAGAAAATTAGAAGAAATTGTCGGCGTGGCGCAGTTGGTAAGCCGCTAGGCTGCCAAGTTGGGGTCGAGGGTTCGATTCCGCGCGGCATCTACCACCTCTCTTTGCGCTTGCCTTTAAGGTTATGCATATATTTTGCTCAAGGGTAATTTCAAAACCAGGTGTATTTCGCCTCGCGTAGTCTGGAATACCAAGATGATTCAGCACCGCCCCGATCCATCACACCTCATTTCACATGCCGAATTTTTCGTTTAAAAATTTTGCCAAAATGCACTCGCATGAGTCAGAAAACCCGGGGCACGCCAGAAAAAGCGCTTTCCTTTTTTGGAGGCGCGTCTTTGGGGGGTGAGGCGTTAGATGGTGGTTGTGGAGGATGTTTGCGACCTTCCTCACCTCCCTCCTTCCCTCTTTTCGACCACCTGTGTCACCCGGAAAGGAGTCTCTCTCTCTCTCCATCTCTCTCTCCCTCTCTCTCTCTCTCTCTCTCTCTCTCTCTCTCTCTCTCTCTCATCCTCTCTCATCCACCTACAACCGACGCCGCGCGCCGGGAACCCGAATGTGCGCTTGACCCTGTTCGCGCCAGTCTATACCGTGCTTCCGCCGCCCGCCTGCTCCCGCGCCGTTAGATCGTTCCAAAATCGTTAGATTTCATCGGTTTTCCGAACTTTTTCTTTTTTCCAAAAACGTCAGGTTTTTTCCTCCGCTAAAATACAAGGAAAACCAAAGAAATCCCTCCCTCTCTCTCTCTCTCTCTCTCTCTCTCTCTCTCTCTCTCTCTCTCTCTCTCTCTCTCTCTCTCTCTCTCTCTCTCTCTCTCTCTCTCTCTCTCTCTCTCTCTCTCTCTCTCTCTCTCTCTCTCTCTCTCTCTCTCTCTCTCTCTCTCTCTCTCTCCTCTCTCTCTCTCTCTCTCTCTCTCTCTCTCTCTCTCTCTCTCTCTCTCTCTCTCTCTCTCTCTCTCTCTCTCTCTCTCTCTCTCTCTCTCCTCTCTCTCTCTCTCTCTCTCTCTCTCTCTCTCCTCTCTCTCTCTCTCTCTCTCTCTCTCTCTCTCTCTCTCTCTCCCCCCCCCCCCCTCTCTCTCTCTCTCTCTCTCTCTCTCCCCCCCCCCCCCCCCCCCCCCCCCCTCTCTCATTGATGTTGAAAATTTGACTTTTATATTTTCCGGAAAGGCTAAAAATTTTTAAATGGCCGTTACTCTATCACGCTCCGTTTGATCCATACATTTTCCATCTTCGTCACACACCCCGTAACGTGACCCCCGGACTTTCTCTGGGTGCAAACATGGCCCCCGGGACGGTTTTTTCATACTGGCGTCGAGGGTGGACGCGCGATTCACTTCACGGACCACCGATCCGACCGTCCAATTCCGGTCTCCAGCCCCGCCGCCGAATTCCGAATCGAGGAACCGAGGGCCCATCAAGGACCGATCCGCCACAAACACACGCGCGACGTCATTTATGGGAAGAGAGGGAGAGAGAGAGAGAGACAGAGAGAGAGACAGAGAACGATCGACCTGACTAGGGCGTCGAGCCGATATTTATTTATCCTTGGGCCCGGGCCACCAAATCAACCCTTCGGGGGTGTCAAGGGTCGCGCCCCCAGCGCGGGTAATAGGCGCCGCGCCGAGGCGTCCGGTTCCACGCGCTACGGCCCGGAAAGTACGATATGCTCGACTGCGCGTTTCCGTCGTGTACGTCCAGTTTATTGAAATAAAGCTATATAAAAGGTGTTGTTTAATTCTTCTTGTATGTGGCAGGCTTCTATAACATTTGCTTTCATCTTACCTTTTTCCATTTTTGGTATTAGGCGATAGCGCTTTTTCGAGCCGCTAAATCTAGGCTTGGTAGACCGGACCAGTAAAGATCTAGTAAGCTGATTCCAAGATCTGCCTTCGCTAGGCCTAAGCTGATGCCTAAGCTGATGCCTAAGCGCACTCCTAAACTGAAGCCCAGCTTCAGAATAAGTCTAACTAAGCCCAAGCCTACCTAACAAGGAGACGTTTTTGAGTGTCGTCGGGACTTTGGCATCGGACTAAGCCTATCTTGTGCAGAATTTTACGCTGATTCCGAATATGGTAACCGTTTTTGCGGAATAGCCATGTCTCGAAACTTATGAACGATTTGAACCTCAAAACAGCCCAAAATCGGCTACTTCCGATAGTCATAAAAGGCTTCGAAATAGGTTTTGTACAAAACCAAATAGTGCATCTTGTTCAGAAAAAAATTTTCTGTAAAATGTACCATCTTCTCCAAAATCATTGAAAAGTTAGAAAAATTCGATTAATTGGGAGGCCCCTAATTTTACAAAAATTTTCAAAACTCCAGCATTTTTTAGTTAAGTAGCTTATTTTATAGAGAATTTTTTTCTGAACAAGATGCACTATCTGGTTTTGTCTAAAACCTATTTCGAAGCCTTTTATGACTATCGGAAGTAGCCGATTTTGGGCTGTTTTGAGGTTTAAATCGTTCATAACTTTCGAGAAATGGCTATTTCGCAAAATCGGTTACCATATTCGGAATCAGCGTAAAATTCTGCACAAGATAGCCTTGGTCCCGTGCCAAAGTCCCGACGACACTCAAAAACGTCTCCTTGTAAGCCCAATCCCAAGCCCAAGACCCGAAACCGATGCCTAAGCCAGGCCTAAGCCAAGCTTAAGCCTGAACCTAAGCTCGCTCTCCCAAATCAAGCGACTAAGCTTGAAATGCCACTTATCGCGCTATTACGAAAAGAATCTCGAAAGTTTCTAAAGCCTGAGCCTAAACCTGCGCCTAAGCTTAAGGTTGCATTCTGATCTTACGCCGAAGCGAATCTATCCTAATTCTAAAGCCTAAGCCAAAAACCCCAATCCTAAGCCCTAGCTGTCTGCTTGATGGAGACTTGGTCGTTTAGCCCCTTGCCTTCAAAAATTGGAAATTTCACGCTGCTAGCTAAAACACTGCAGGCACGCTCCCGTTAACCTGCCTCGAAACCAGTTCCCCCTCCCTCCCGAAGACCTAGAGTATCTCTGTGGATGACCGTGAATAATCTGGTATCCGATATCCTCTTCGTCTCACCCGATCCATCCCCCCAAAATCTAGTAGCGGATGATGCCTATTTGCCAAGTGCTCCCCTATACCATGCCCTCCCCCTTCAGAGTCGGGCGTGTTTTGTGGGGGGTAGCGATGGATGGCATAGCCTAGATGTGGAAGAGGCCAGTCAATCTGTCAACCACCCTCACCTTCATGCACCCGCCGCCGCTTCCGCTTAGCGCCCATTTACACCCATCGTCTGGCTAGCAGATTATGTTGCAACCTGACGGTTTGATCTTATGAAGCTTTTGGACTTAAAGGTAGTTAGGTGGAAAATTCAAAAAATTTCTTGATCGGCTCGTAAATTTTTTAAAAAGCTGCTTTCGTATATGCCCCGTCGATAATTAATAATATACCAGGTTTGAAAAGCCGCTTCGCGACTTTTCAACCCTGGCCCCGTCTAAACCAATAATATTTTTTACTTTGCATTCTTGCATACGGTTCTCCATTCCTAAGTGAATAATGAAAAATGTCACTCTCTAGCTCTTCATATAGGCTACCGCCACTTCCGGTTTATGCAAATTGTATCCTACCAAAGAGGGTTCTCGATTTTACAACAAAAACATAATTTTAATGCCGAAAACTACTGATTTTGTAAAATCTGATATTCGCGCAGTCATCTCATGGCCATTACGCACCTAATGGCGTATCATACGTACATTAATACCCTTCCCTTCTTGAGATATCCTCCGGACAGCCTGACGGAAGTTGCATGCAAAGTGGCACACACACACACAGACACTATTTTTTTATATCTAGTAGGATTAATTATGTTTTTAATAAATTAATAATAATAGCAATGATGCCCTTTGGTTGACGTTTCAAGAGTTGTTACAGGTCAAGAGAGCTACGAAATCATGTAAATGCGAATCACTACAAGAATCCCGGCGCCATCTTCACCTCCAAAATCCCGCCCTACATAATATCGACAACCAAAATTCCAACAGCCAAAACACCGACATAATTTTCACGCCTGTAGCGAAGCCACTTCATTTTAAACCGCTAATTTGCATGTTGGCATTTTGTCGCGATTTTGGTTGTCGGGATTTGCGTAAATACGCCTACCTTACCGAGGTTTCCTTAGATTTCCGCGGATTTTCATGGCCTGGTGGTACGACTCTAGGCCTAAAAAGTTATCCTTAATACCATCCCTTATGCTCCTCCATACTAAATTTGGGAATTAGCGAGCTCAATTTTACATCCCAAATTATCCGTGCTTGCTTACCCCCACACTTTCCCAGGAATGACCGATTGCCCTTGCCAGTTATATGGTCAGCCTGAACTCGCTTGAGCCAGAGAGATAGACAGAGAGAGCGGGAGAGAGCGGGAGAGTGAGAGAGAGGGAGAAAGAGAGTGGGAGAGAGAGAGGGAGAGATAGCTCTACATAAAGAATAAAAGTCCGAGGGCCTATAAAAAACCCCGTATTCCCACCTACCTCAGCCATAAACTCGGTGGAAGGTTCACCCCCCTGTAGTGTTTGGGGCGAGCCCATCCCATAATGGGGCCGAATGCTTATTGTAGTTGTGCCCTCGGGGTATGTTACTTTCTCTCTCTCGCTCTCGCTCTCTTTCTCTCTCTCTGCCTAGCAAGGTCACGATAACCTGCGAGGCACATAACCTCATTCACACCACCAGCCAGCGGTCACCTATACACCCCGAATATGGAGATTTTCCACAAATTGCTGACCAATTTCTGGGTCTAGGTTTGGGTTTGGGTTTAGGCTTAGGCTTAGGTCAGACTTAAGCTTACAAGGAGACGTTTTTAGGTGGGCACGGAGTTTCGGAACGGGACCTAGCCTATCTTGTGCAGAATTTTTTGCTGATTAAAACGTACTTTGTACAATTTGCGAAACGACCGGAAAACCAAAGTTATGAGGGTTTAAAGTGTGAAAAAGGCCAAAAATGGCCTAATTTCGGCACCTATAAAATATAGCAGAATAAGTTTCCACGAAAACTAATTTGTGCATCTTGCTCAGAAAATTACGCTCTTACGAATGAGCCATGTCTCGCGGAAATTTCAAAATTTCGTCAAATTGCTGAAATTTCACATGTCGTCTAAATTAATCTTTTTGAAAAAATGTTCGAACTTGTTTCATGAGATGGCTGATTCGAAAGAGCGTAATTTTTTGAGCAAGATGCACTAATTAGTTTTCGTGGAAACTTATTCTGCTATATTTTATAGGTGCCGAAATTAGGCCATTTTTGGCCTTTTTCACACTTTAAACCCTCATAGCTTTGGTTTTCCGGTCGTTTCGCAAATTGTACAAAGTACGTTTTAATCAGCAAAAAATTCTGCACAAGATAGGCTAGGTCCCGTTCCGAAACTCCGTGCCCACTTAAAAACGTCTCCTTGTTAGACTAGGGCTTAGGCTTCGATTTAGGCTTCGGCTTCAGCTTACTCCGACCGAATTTCCTCCGCTTCTCTCTCTCTCTCTCTCTCTCTCTGTCACTCTCTCTCAAAACTGGCTCTATTTTCAAGACTGCCGCCTGAAATCACACTTCCAATCTTCGGCTCTAGCCTCGGCTCCGGGCTGTCAGACCCTTAAAAACATCCCAACATGCTAATGCGCCAAAAACCCACGCTTGCGTCATTTTTTTGGAGCAACCGGTTTCGGCTCCTCGCTATCCGTAAATTCCGGAATGTCCTATCTAAGATGACGTCGGAAGTTTTAAAGGGAATGGCTGGGATGGGAAAAAGTTTGTGCTCCGATTTTTTTATTTTTTTAGATTTTAGAGTTCAGAAGAAAAAATGCTCACCTCGTGATTGATTCTAAATTTTTGCATTTTTTTGTTCTATTCGAAATTTTGGCGCAAATTGGCACGAAAAGAGTGAGCGAGAGAGAGAGAGCCAGATTGAGAGAATGCTTATGCTGGACAAGGCCAGGCCAATTGTTATTATTCAAGGTCGACAACGGAAATTCTAACAGTCGAATGCCGACATAAATTTTTGGTTTTTCATCTATGCACATAATTTTTCGGCGCTAATCTGTCGGCATTTTTTATGTCGTCATTTGGCAGGCGCTGAACTGGTTGTCGGCATTTTGTCCAACTTCTCGCTTTGTCACAACTTAACCATTTAGTTGTCGATATTTGGCCGGGAGTAGTAGGCTTGTCGGCATTTTAACGTCCACCTCTGGCGGGACAGTTGAGTTGTCGGCATTTTGAATGTTGAAGTTTCGCTTATCGACATTTGTCTGAAAATGGCTCCCAACTGCCTTTGAAAAAGACCGCCCAGCGTTCGCGACCCATATTCAATCTGCATACACTTTGTTTTTCTTCGCTCTTTTCTTTCCAACCATCACCTCCATGGCTTTCTTTCGACATTTCCGATAATGTCCCCCCATCCATGAATACCCAGCGTGAATGGCCGTGTCTTGACTTTGCCTCCCCAAGCGGTTCAAGGCCATTCGAGGACAGGTGGTTGGCCACTAGCAAAATCCCCCCTCGAAGACGCCGCTCAACATTGATCCTCCTCGCACGCGGAGGAACCCGATTTTCGCTCCACCCTGCAACTTATCCCTGGTTTTTTGGTCGCTCTTTCTAAGCCGAAACGTGGCCGGATTGACCTAGTAGTACGCTTCCGGAAAAAAGAGAGCAAAAAATCTCAGAGACTGTATTTGTTGGTAAAAAATTACAGTACTTTTGCATTATCGGGGGTGGGGGTGGCCAAACCTTTATGGTGTCCAAGTTTCTAGTTTTTTAATGGATATATCGTTTCGAAACTTTTTTCTATTACTAAGCGTAAAATTATACACATTTTCCCTAACACAGACAAAAATACGGATTTTTCGATCAAAATGTCGAATTTTTTTAAGTTTTTATATTGATGGGATAGTTTTCTGCTTTCAGATAGTTTAATTTTTCCTAAAAAGTATTAAAATACTTAGCAGTGGCGTTACTAAGAATTTCTAGACTTGTACAAAAAATAGTTCCTTTCTGATACCCCCCGATCATGCGAAAGCACC
The DNA here is from genome assembly GCA_958295435.1 of Mesorhabditis spiculigera. Lineage (NCBI taxonomy): Eukaryota > Metazoa > Nematoda > Chromadorea > Rhabditida > Rhabditidae > Mesorhabditis > Mesorhabditis spiculigera. Next base: position 4,044,681 of record CATQJA010002709.1, on the reverse strand, counting down.
ATTTTGGCAACAGTAAAAAAACAAAAAATAGTATATGGGAAGAATACCCACTGTCTTTCTCTCTCTCTCTCTCTCTCTCTCTCTCTCTCTCTCTCTCTCTCTCTCTCTCGCTCTCTCTCTCTCTCTCGTTCTCGTTCTCGCTCTCTCGCTCTCTCGCTCTCTCTCTCTCCCTGACTCTGGCAATCTTTTCTTTTGCTCTCTCTATCTCGCCCTCTTTCTCTCTCTCTCTCTCTCTCTCTCTCTCTCTCTCTCTCTCTCTCTGCTCTCTCCCTCTCTCGCGATCTCTGGACAACGTTCCACTCCTCCGAACGGTTCGGGAGAATCCCTCTGCCCCCTGGGAATCCATTGGTGTGAATGAGTGTGTGTATGTGTATTTTGTCGATGATTTTTGAGAGCCTCCTTCGGGGCACGGCTTTCAGATTATGAGAGCCGCCAACGTCTCCTCCCTCTTCTTTCTATACTAGCCACACTTCAGCCGTTTTCACCCCCCTAGCTTCAGGTCCCTAGGCATTTGCAGAGCATGAGCTAATTTTTTTGAGCAACAGGATTTAGACATTAGCGACAGTGTTAAATTTAAAATATTTTAAATTGTCAGAAAAATTCCGCAATGAGCTCTTCAGGCTTGCCAAGCTTTAGACCCGACTTTTTCTCTAGCTTTTAGTTTTTCTCGTATAAAAAGAAGAAGTTTTCTTTATTTTTCTTCTTTTCCTGTCATTTGCGATTTTCAGCCAAAAATTCTGAATTTCAAGCAAAATTTCCGTTTTTAAGAATGTTAAAAATGTTATTACATAATTATTCAATCCACTTGAAATTAAATTAAATTTTATTAAATACACCATTAAAATGCTTACTATTAGGTTAGATTTTTTGACTTTTACAGAAATCTCGCCCGCCCCCCCGGAACAATGCAAAAGTACCAAACGCTTTGTTAGAAAGCTTCCCTGACAAAAATGATTTTTTGCAGAAATTAAGCTTAGCCCGCGAGCCAAGTGATCCCACTTCATTCCCCTTCACTAACCCTTTAAACTCCTGCTGATATTGTTGAAGCCGAAAAACCAGTTCCTGCGGAAATTCATACAGTTCGCGTGTGGCGGCGGCCCGTTCCAAATTGCCCATCAACTTCTGCCCCCCCCCCCACCCAGGGCGCACTCACTCAACTCACTTTCCGACCCGATACTTTCATGCCCCGGGGGCACTCGCCCCGGCGATTGTCACCTCGGATCAGGCATCAATGGAATGCCCTCGCGGGTTGAATTAGCGCTTTTCACCGCCGGACTTATTCTTGGCGGGCTCCGCTTCATGCCAGACGACAGTTCTCGAGATGTCATTGCCATGATTTTGATGGTGATTGATCACTTTTACAATGTTCGGAAATCACGATTCCTCAGCACAAGACGGTGCGCACTAACGCTTTGCGTAAGCGAAAGCCCTAGGACGAGCCCGAGCCTAAGCCTAACTGTAAAGTGTTTTTACTCAAGTTGGAATTTCGATTCGGGATCATGTGCATCTTGTGCAGAATTTTTCGCTGATTCCGAATCCGCTTTCCAAATTTGCTGCGGACGTTTATTTTGAAAGTTATACAGCAGTTATGGTAGTGTTTTTCACCAAAATCAAGGAACCGTTATAGTTTTCGATTTACCTGATCAATTTCCACTGAAAAATTGGCTAAAGATTCGCTAGACAAGCATCTTAAAAGTCAAAACAAGTTTTTAAAAAAAAATTAAATTTTTTTAGGCAAAAAGCAAAAGAAAGGTGCAGGGCGGTGATCCGAACCGCCGCCCTGCGCTTGGCAAGCGAGTACTTTGCCACTGTACCATGGTGCCAACCGGGAGGGGAGCTGTGACAGTGTACTTCAGGGCCCCTGGGAGAGACAGAACCATGGAGTGAATCGTGGACCAGGATCCGAATTTTGGGCTTTCTCAAGCTTAATTTGCACCAAAAATGACTTTTTAAATAAAAGTCCGCATCAACTTTGGAAAACGGATTCAGTATCAGCAAAAAATTCTGCACAAGATGCACTTGGTCCCGAATCGAAACTCCCACTTGAGTAAAAACACTTCACAGTAAGCCTAAGCCTAAACTAAGCCTAAGCCTAATACCTAAGCCTAAGCCTAGGTCTAAGCCTAAGCCTAAGCCTAAACCCGGTTTTAAGCCTGGACTCAAGTAAAGTGGTAAGGGACCACTTCTAACATTACGCGGAAGCTGCGAGCTGCGGATTTTCTGGAATTTCCGCTTCTTTGCGCGTTAATTTTTCGTTTTTTTTTTGAAATCTTGTGCCTGCTATTTTTATATGACTGGCTAGGGGTCACTTTCTAAAAGACGCCTTTTTACGCTCACGCCGGCCGGTATTTGCCTAAACTCGGGATGGCAAATAGCGGGGCAATGCATATGGGTGGGGCTTCACACACAAAAAAGGGCTGCATCGCTTGCTCCCTCTCTCTCTCTCTCTCTCTCTCTCTCTCTCTCTCTCTTCGGATCAACCGGAGGCGCTAATTCCCCGCACGAGCCGCGCGCGCTCCGCTCAGCGGACAGTCGCTCCGTTTTTCCGCCCTCTAATTGTCCGCGCACCGCCCCCCCCCTCTGGCGAATTCCCGGGTTCGAAACGACCCCCCAGAAGAAGGAGGGGGAAGAAGAAGCTGAAGCGGAAGCGGTTCCGGAACGCCCGGAACGTGCGGAAATCGATTGGACCGACCGGCCGTATTCTGAAGCGCCCTCGATTCAATATTCCGCATAATTCACTGTGAATTTCGGTCCTAAGAAGGGTCTTTCGAACAGAAGATCATCTACTTTTTTCTCGGAAGCTGAGCATATTCAGAAGCGACGAAACACCTACCGGAACGCTATATTATTATTTTTCCCATTTTTGGCCTGCGTGAAAATTTTTCGCAAAAATGCACCTCGTCGCCGGGATGAGCGGGTAAGCAATTACCTAAATTTATTGTAATTTGGATCATGCTGGATTTATTATAGATCACCGGACTATGGTTAACCGATAAAACTAACATTAAATGTTTAATAAGGCCCGGATTGCGAGATTTCCCTGGTCGTCATGAATGCGCCCTTAGCTCTTTTTTTTGTTATGGAGGTGTCACCATTAGAATTCGTCTATTAATGCGCAAATTTTAGAAATTTGCCGATTTGCGTTTCCGGTCATTTTTGAAACAATTTGGGCCAAAATATTTCTAGAATTTTGAAAAGCCAGCTACACCTTAAAACTACGTAAAATTCTCGAAGCATCGCTTCTATTTAGCTTTAGAATCATACGGATTTACTGGCAAAAAAAAGGAGTTTTGCCTCTAACCCCTCCCCCCGTTAAACGGAAAGATCCACTTATCCTTTAATTTGAGCCTTTGATAAACATTTATCAAAACCATATTTTCGAAATTGCCGAATGCCGACATTTCAATATGTCGGCATTTTTGTATGGAATTTGGGAGATTTTCTTCTGTTAAATTTCGACGTTCTTAGATTTCAACATTAAGAGAGTTGCAGATCGTTTCCTTATCTCGAATCCAATCGGCTTTCCAAAACCCTTTAAATGACTCATCCAATCTTGTTTATCCCGAGCTCGAATCGCCTCGGGGGCTATCCATACACCATCCCCGTTTTTTCCGCTCTAATTTGTCGGAATGCGAGCAATGTGCATCGAGCCCCGCCTAACTACGCGACACTCCAGCTCCGACCGGATGCCATCTTGGGATCGGATCTCTAGCAAATAGGAGGGGGAGAGTGAGGCTTGGGACAATAGCCCCAGGAGGCTACAGGCGCATCCGGTGCCTTGCAACAAAATTTGCGCACAGCTGGCTGAATTTTCTGGGTTTTAACGGGAGGAGCGAGTTGGGTAATTTTTTTGGCTATAAATTTGTTATAATTTTGCTTCGAGAATGCTACGCAACCCGGGAGTTCTATTCTATTTTAAAGACGTCCTAACGAATTACGCAAGGAAAAAACCGTAGTCCTGCCTTGCGCGTTCCTTTAAAGGACTGGAGAAGGGTGGAATTGGACATTTTTTATGTTTTTCTGGGGCGTCTCATACCGACTGTCTATCTCTCTCGCTCTCTCTCTTTCCCTCTGTCTCTCTCTCTCTCTCTGCCTGTCTCTCAGTCTCTCACTCTCTCACGCTCTCTTTCCGTCCATCTCTATCTCTCGCCGGTTATCTTCTTCCGCTCGCTAGATATGTTTCTCTATCTTTCTCTCTCTCTCTCTCACTCTCTCTCACTTTCTCTATCTCTCTAGTTCTCTTTCTTTAAAACTTCTCGCATCTTTAAAAATTCCGGCTCCATCCACATCCACTTTTTGTTTATCACCCCCACCATTTGCTTGTCGATCAAATATATTCATTCCGGTCGAGTACTATCGACGGCTGTATTGTCGGTTGGTTGAATGGCAGAGGGGGAGAGGCTCTTTCCTCCCCTTCACCGCCCGACCGGAAACCATCAAGCACATAGTCGACTATCCGCCGCTTATACTGTATATATCTTTTGGCTGCTAGAATATATAGAACATTTTTTTAATTTTTTGATTTTTCAAAAAATTATTTTTGATGTTTTGAAATTAGCATGCAAATTTTCAGGATGGCGAAGCTGAGCTGCCATCGATGTGGGAAGCAGGTGTATCCGACAGATAAGGTGAGAGAGAAAGGGAGAGAGAGAGAGAGAGAGAGAGAGAGAGAAGGAGAGAG